>QLPD01007822.1:0-12762 GCA_003314085.1 Hymenopellis raphanipes | reverse complement strand
GTCATATAAGTCGACCTCGGCTTCGTTGGGAAGAGTGCCGTACGCGGCGAGGAATACAGAACCGAAGGTACGAGTCCATTCCTCGTCCTCTTCTTCCACGTAAACAAAATTGTGCAGGTCGTCGCCTAGGTCGGACCAGTCGTCATCCTCGCTATCGGGAATTTCGTCGCTGTCAACATCACTGTACTCGTCAGCGCCATCATAGTCGGCTTCGAATACAAAGGACTGTCCTTCGTCGCCGGAATCATCATCAGACGATTCCGACGGGTCCTTTCCAGTGTTGCCTTCGCTATCATCATCATCATCGTTGTCAGAGTCCTCGTCGTCGGACTCTTCATCCATGTCGGAATCCTCAGATTCTGAGTCGGATGCGTCAATGAGGTCGGGGAGAGAGTCGTTGTCCGACTCGTCGTCGCTGTCTGATCCTGCGTCAGACACTAGATCTGGGAGAGAATCTGTGTCGGAATTGTCGTCAATGACAGTAAAATAGGTAACGGTGGACTCCGCTGTATCTTCAGCGATAGGTGCGTTCTCTCGCTCCCCTTCATGTGGCTGGGCGATCTCATCGTTGAGATATAGGCCCGCCAATCCTTCCATCTGTTCCGTGCTGTCGTGCACATATTCGTACCACGGCTCGTCGTAGCCGCCAATATTCTCCTCCGTCAAGTCTCGCCAGTCGGCGTCAGAGTCGATGCTCTCTGTGCTCTCGACGTGCGTGTACCACACGCTGTCGTCGTCGTTGCTGGCTGCTTTGTTTCCTGACTCTTTACCCTTTCCTTTACTCTTCGGACCCTGTCCTTCTTTCCCGCCGCCCTTCGCCCAACATTCAGCTTTGATGTGCCCCTTTTTATGACAGTTATAACACTCAACTGACGAGCTCCTCCTGCTGCCCGGTTGGCGCCGTCCTTGGTTGGAGGAACCGCCACTCGCGTTGAATGCGGCTTCCTTTCCTTCCTTTCCACGCGCTCGGATCGAGCGGCGGTCAGCTTCGTTGCTAATGCCGGTGATATAGGTGTCAACGGTGATGGTTTGTGTGAGTAGTGCCGCCGTTGCTGTCAACGCGGCGAGGTATGGGTCGTATGATGCGGGTAAAGACCCCAATAGGATGGCGATAAAATTGTCGTCGCCAGTGTCTGCGCCCATCGCGATGAGCTCCTCGCGTAGGGCCTCAAGCTTCGCCAAGTGGACCTTGACGTCGCCGTTCTCGGTGCATCTCTCTTCCTGCAGTCTGCGTCGTAAGTCCACTGTCATCATCTTTGATTTCTTTTGGAACTCATCATTGATTTTCTTCCACATCTTTCCAGCCGACGGCTCGGCCTTTACCCTCAAGAACAATCCGTCGGGGATTGTCGAGGCCATCGCCTGCTTTGTGATGGACTCGTTCGCGTGCCAGAGCCTGACAACGCCTGGGTGGCGCACAATGGAGTCGGTTTCCTCCTTCGTGGGGTTCAACGGGTCGACGGGTACGGGTGCGACTGGTGGTGCGGCTGTCTCGACAATGTAGTCCTGCAGCTGTGCCGCCTCCGTGGCGAAGACGAAGCGGTCACGGTAGAAGATCCAGTTCGACCCATCCGCTTTGCAATGCGGGATGCGGGCGAAGAATTCGATAAGTTTGGTGGTGGACATGGCGCGACAATGTGTAGGGATGCGTGTGTGCGAGAGGTAGGTTTTTCGTTCAACTTAGGCACGGGCGGGGCCCATAACCTATTGCTTAGAGTAGTTGAAGGGGACACAAGTAATGCAGAGCACGAATATTTCATTCGTTTGTACACTACTTTTATACAAGAATTTAATCCGCAATCGTATGAAGCAACTGGCCGTGAATTATTCTACAGAGTAAGGAAATAATGGCACCGGTCCCCAACTGGGACCAACAAAAGTATACGCGACAGCAGGCGCGTCTAGGGCGAGCGACGATCCGGTAGCGAGTCACCGTCGAGTCATGGTGGAGTCAGACGGGTGACTTCGCGGTACCGGCTTGGATTACAACACTGAATAGGTATATCGTACTGCGCTGCACCTTACTGAGTACGAGATGAATACAATAGATATGAACATACCAAGCAGTTTCGCGAAGTGGGTTTTCAACTTGGGCAAAATAATATCTTTGGGAAGGGTTGAGGCGCGAGATTGGGCCGACGTTGATGGTATCTGCAGTGGATTTCAGACCTTCCGAGTCAGCGGTCACGAGAATGCGGGTCCTTACTTGGGATGCGACCGGAGAATTACGCTGAACAACTGCCAACGTCGGTACCTGCAGGGGGCTGAGGAACAAACAATTGAAGGATAGCTTGAAAGCAATCTTACAATATCATCCATCTCTTCAGCAGGTGAAATCTCAGCATCTGACTGGAGAAAATGAGTTGATTGTTATCAGAGGCCAATGGTGTCACGTACCGTCGTGATTTCGGTAGGAACAAGGGTACTGTACTATTACGGGCAAGTCTTCACAGATTTTTCCAAAAAAATTTTGATGGAAACCCGATTAGGATTTCCAGGCGATCGGCGGGGTCCGATAAGATCAAACGACCCCTGCGTTACGCGTTATGTGAAGACCTTACCGTAATAGTACAGTATCTGCCTCGGGAAGTTTCTGGCATCTTTTACAATTCAGACATGTATAGGGATCTTCGTCATCCTCAAATTCGTGATGAGAGCAAAAGCTACAGGGAACCGGACGTCGAAGCGGTTCTAATAACGGTACATCCTGCGACTCCGGATGGAGGAGAAGGTAGGCAGCGGCGTAGCATTGTCGAAGTTCCGGTGTGCAGTCATCCCACTGGAATTCACAACATGTGTGAGCTGATGATTCGGCGGTGGCATCACAGAATGCCTGTACTGACGCAGCCATGTGGCTAGGATACACCGGTTTATCCAGTAGTACTGGGCTCCATTTGTCAAGTTCATGGTGGCAAGCGTCCCGGTATTGAGCTGGTGTCAGGTTCTGAGAAGAATGTTCCAGCAGAAGAAGGTATATGGCAATAATCCACACTCCGAGTCCGATATCCGTTGTATCCGACCATCGGGAAATAGGAACCGAATCATATTGATTCTCCCTCCAGATAGCATGCTCTGCTTCTCTCCACTCAGATTCGGAACATCTTGAGACTAAGTCTCGCAGGTGAGGAGGAAGTCTGTTCACCCGAGGCTGATATGTTAAATCAAATTCATCAGTGTCGAAGTGCATTCGAATGTTATCATCCATCTGTGTGAGCATAGCATCTGACATTATGCCACAAGAAATGCCAAGCATAAAAATCCTCAGCCATGCCATCAGAGTATCATGCTCAAGACATAAATACCACAAATCATTGAGAACAACAAGAGATGGTCGAGGTGTATAATGAACATCATCATTGCTAGAGATGTATAACTCCTTGCTTCAAATTCAAAAGTTGTTAGTTAAAATGAACATGCTTTGAGAATGAAAATAAACATACAGTTTAATACATTGCCGACAAGACAATTTTTGATCAGATGAGTCCATGCCAAACAATATCATAGATACATCTTTGCCTAAAGGTGCAGAATAAAGGAAAGCCTGCAAGTATAACCAGAGCTTCAGAGGTATCTTGATGTCCTCAGAAGCAGGAGGATAGCATGAATGGCCATGGCATCGAAGAGTATCCTTAAATGCAACTTCGAGATCCCAAGTTTGCTGACTCTCATCTTCAAGAAGGTCGACCACGCTGAGGTTCTTGAAGACCAAATGCCACACTTCAACAGTGTTATAAGGGCCGGAACGAATCCAGTCTGCATAACCCCTTGCCCAACGTGCTTCTCTAACAGAACGAGAAGTCAATATTGCCCAGACTATTACTGCAATTCGCATTGCGAATGAGGCTTCAGAAAGTTGCAGAAGGAATCGGGTCCAACTGGGTAAATGTGGCTTGTGTAACCGTAGTGACGAGCTTGAGAGTTTTCCTTTCACATATGGGTGAGACCGTCCCGCCCATGAATATTCAAGTTGAAGTCTCAAATCGGCACACTTCTCTTCATCGCCATCAACCCATAACCAAACTTTTCCATCCTCGAGAAGCTCAACCAGGACGCCCCAGATCATGTCGCGGTGCATGTCTACGTCCGTGAGCATGCATAAGATAGCGCACTCCGCAGCCCAGAAGGTGACGAATATCCGATTGAAAGCGCTCGCTCCATCAAGCTCGACATACGAGGCACTTTGGGAGTCCTCCTCCGTGTACAAGTTGAGCTCCTCAATGACGAACGGATTCCCGCCTGGATATTCCCTGTCGTACTGAGTGGGGGGCATGGATATCCAGCGCGCTGCATCTGCGCGAAGTGGGTGATCGGGGAGCGGGTAATCCTCCGGTTCTGACTCCGAGTCTGAGTCCACATTCTTTGGATCCGACACAACATTCTCCGCCTCAGAGTTGGGGTCGGAGTCGACCCGCTCGATGTTGGGCGGCTCGGCTGTTGGGAAGCCATTGATGGGAAGGAAGGAAAGCAGATCCTGGGGAGACGGATATTCTAGTGTGCGCTCGGCGCTTATGGGGAGTGAAGGATTTACTTCGGTGGAGTGCGAGGGATCCAGCTGGGTGGTGGGGGAGGAGGCTAGATCCAGGGGGACTGAGCGATCTTCCAGCGCTTGCGCTGAATATTCCTCCATGGGAATCCAGGGCACCATGGGTTGGGAGTAATATGGGGTTGGCGTAGTGTACGCGTAGTCATCCATGGTGGTGGAAGGAATGAAAGCGAACAGGCGCCACGTGCATCTGTGCTGTGAAAGTGCTGTCATTCCGTGCCGGGCGCCAATGTCAAGGCACGGCCCTTCGAATGCTCCGCAGGTCCCAGAAAGGAGACATTGAACCGTGTTGCGTCTTGTAGATTTTTGTTCAACACAGGTCGATATGAACCATTATTAGATACAACGTTAATATGTATTCTGCTCGTGCGTCAGCATTCGTAATTCCACGCGAGGAATAGACGGAACAACTCACAGATGTAGGAAAGGACTTAAGGAAGGTCCAGCCGGGGAAGCGCGCAGGCAGAGCAGAGCATGATTGACACCCGCGTTCCGCTTACTCGCCCGAGCTAAACGATTTTCGAGATGTCTTCAACCATCCTGACGCTCTGGGTGGTGGGAACCCTCGTCCTGTGGTGACGACCTTCATCCTGCTAGTCGGGATGAGGTGGCCTTAGCTCGACTTTGTTAGAGAGGAGTGATCCTAGCAATAATAAACTTCACCCACCGCCAAGATACAAAGATTGGTCAGATCTGAAACATAACATTCAAAGCACCTCGCCGATACTGTCCGCCAACATCGCCAAAGATAGCACCCGCGACTCGGAGCAGAGCTATCCGTTAAGTAAAATTCGACTGGTTGAGCTTGATGTCCTATTGTGCGTGGTGGATGGGTTTTGTAGCCGTAGGGTGGAGGGTCGTACGCAGTTGAGGCGGATTAGATGAGCCTGGAGCTGTATGTCCTACTGTGTGTGACGTTCCGACCCTAGTAAAAGATCACACACACGCACGATTCGGCAAGTCAAAATTGATGTATTTCTTCGTATAACAAAGGCGTGAACGACGTGGAAGCATGCCGGGCACCATTTGTATAACTCATCTCGCGGTGTCCTCTGCCTCGATTATTAGAGCACGTTGAGATGAAGAACTTGGTCAGACATACCTTTTCAGTTCATCTCCTCGATTGTGCGTAGGATGAGTGTACGCCTAGGATTGGACACGTTTTCATCCCGATGAGACGGCAAGCGTCTAGGACAGATTTCGTTAGAAATGGGGGTAACAAGCTTCATCCAGGTAGAAGAACACGATGAGCCTGAGAAATACGGCGTTGGAGCAAGTGCATTTGGATGAGCAAAGGCGACCATTAATTCACTCTTGTCTGGCTGATCGTTGGAGTAGGGGCGCGAGACGCTAAGCGTCTAAGAGCATCGCCAACCGTTTTCAAGACAGTGTCACCATCAACCAGCACTGGAAAGGAAAATCAGTATGGCTGAGAATTGGTATAGGCATTGGAGAGCTGGTAAAGAATAAAACTCACCAGAGCTACTTGTAGCCGCGCCGAATGTCGTCGTCGTCGTCCTCTGGTTAAGATAGGCTGGAATGTGTAAGACGCATTCATTGCTCTGGCTGGGGGTAGGTGGTGACTGAACTTTGCGAATAAGCCGCAGCAAACGTCGTCGTCGGCTCTGGTTAAAGCAGGCATGGAAGATGCCTTTGCGCATTGTGCTGAATTTTGTGAGTAGACGGCCGGGGAAGTGGAGGTATTGCAGCGCTGATAAGGCTGAAGTTGTATATCCATATGTGTCCCACTTTCAGAAAAATCTAGACCACCCGAAATTCACCCACGCACGGACGAACTGCGATGGGATTAATATTCCAGAATACATAACGTACAGGATGTGGACGTGGTGGGGGAGAGAGAAAAGGTGAGAAGATTTGCACGTGTTTGCCAAGGACCCCGAGCGAGCGGCTTTTGTGAACACGACCATCATTGACAATTGCTGTTATTGACCGAGGCTCTTCGTGCGCGGAGTAGAAGCGACGAGAGGGACTGTATTAAACACGGATCGAGGCAGGCAGAGACAGCATGTCGGGCAAGGCGCCGCCGAAAGGCCCGAGGGCGTTGCGTGTATCTGCGCCGCCCGCGTCGGGGTCGTCGAATTATGGCGCCAACAATCACCCACCGAGTTATGCTGCGACGACGAACGGGATGGGCGCGGGGAAGAGGATACCGACTGGGCCGAGGAGTCTTGTCAATGGACATGGACACGGGCACGCGAATGGACATGGACATGGGAGGCCTCCCCCTTATAGACCTCCCTCCCCTCCAGCCAAGCCATCGTTACTCTCGCGTATATCGTCCCCCCCGCCGCGTAGGCCGATTTCGCCTCCCCCCCCAGTTGAACCGGTACCCCCTCCTCCGCCACCTTCATCGTTACCGCCGCCACCACCGCCTAATGTTAGTGCACCTCCACCCTCATCTAATTCGAATTCAGCGCCTCCTCCACCTCCTCAGCCATTAACACCCCCTCCCCCACCACCGCCAAAGAGCACGTTGCTTCATATGAATAGGCCGAGTATTTCCTTTAGTATACGCCCTGCACCTCCACCACCGGATGGACCTCCCCCGCCACCTCCTCCGCCTCCAACGAGCGCGGCTCCTCCTCCACCTCCCCCAGTAAGCGATCCACCACCTCCGCCACCGCCGGTAAATGCGCCACCTCCTCCACCACCGGGGAATGATCCGCCACCACCACCACCTCCAATAAATGTGCCACCACCACCGCCTTCACCTCCTCCCCCTCCAATATGCGGACCACCTACTGAGGAGAGTGTCCCGCCGCGTATATCGATCGCGTTGAAGCCGAGTGTGGGTGTGCTGTCGGGTGGCGTGGATTTGGGTGGTGGAAAGCAAGTAGAGAAGGAGAAAGACGTGATTCCGAAAGAACAAGGTTTGTCAATGACTTTATCCAACATTTTTATTTATTTATTACTGAATTTAATACAGACAACGACGCGATTGAGAAAGACAAGAATGCATTGGACACCACGCTAGAGACTCTCGTGCCAGGGGTCGTGAAGCTCAAGGCGGCGTTCAGTCCGAGTCCGAGTCCGGAACCGCCGGATGATTTGTGGGAAGGGGAGCAGCCGAGGGCGAGTTCGAGTAAGGAAGCGGGTCCATCGAGAACGCGTGTATTACATGGACTTCCACCACGGCCGAGATCTAGGGAGAGGGAACGAGACCGAGAGCCGTATCCGCGTACGCGTTCGAGGTCTCGGGATAGAGACAGGGACAGGTCAAGGCGGGATAGTTATCGACCGCGATCGAGGGAGAGGGATAGGTACTCAAGACGCGACCGCTCGTCACCGCGTCGTTCGATACGGTCTCCTACGCCACCGCCGAGACGCAAGCCACATTCGAGACCGGCTACTCCTGAGCAGATGTCAGTGCATGAGGAGCCGCCAGAGCCTGCCCCGCCTTCACCAAAGTATTCGCTACCACCGTTACCCGCGTATCCGCCTGAAGAAGGAGAGGGCGTGTATCCAGAGGGAGTTTGCTCGTACAAGGTGCTATTTGATCCTGCTTTCAATCGTCTACCAACGGAAGGTGTGGGTTCTGGTAGGGTGGGATGGACGCCGGCGGGAGAGGAGGGCGGTGAACCTGTGCAAGACGCGAGCAAGCTGTTACCACCGTATTGGCATCATTTGATTGATGCGGTGCGTGCTGGGGATGTGGGACGACCTGAGGAAGCGCGGAGAGTGCGCGGTGGGAAGGGGAGGGAGAAGGACAAGGGGAAAGAGAGGGAGAGGGAGGTGTTAGTGAGAGTAAAGGGCGAGGTGTTGGATGATGGCGCGTGGGTACGCGTTCCAAGCAAGGTGCGTTTCGTTTTTGGTATATTCTTCTTTGGCTGACTTGGATAGGATGGGGAAGAGACTCTTTGGATACGAGAACCCGCGGTGGAAGAACCTATAACGGATCCAAGACGACGACCTGGGCGAGTGGGAGGGAAGAAGAAGATGAGGATGGAAATGTACGAGTTGGCGTACGACTATGATGCGGTTCTTGGCGGTCCGTTTGCACCGACAACGCCATTTCCGCCGCCTCCACCCAACGCGTTGCTATTTACGAATCTGTCGCCGTTTACGAGTGCCGCGGCGTTGAGAAAGTATTTGAGCGCGCTTGGGGTGGTGAAGGCCGTCGAGGCGCGTGTGGATCGCGAAACGGGCGGCGCGTGGGGGGTGGTGAGAGTCTTGTTTGATGACAGTGATGTAGCGAGAAAGGTGTGGGAGGGGGTGAGCGTGCCGATGCCTGGGAATGGGCCATGGAAAGGTAAGCTCCCAATTATTTGCTCATTTCAATGCTAAAAAGTTTTCAGGCACCCCAGATGAGATACGACTGATTACTCCTGCGATGCGTGCTTCGCTTGGTACAGGCAGCGACGACGTCCACGTATGTTTCGATGGGGACGGACGACGGTCGGACGCAGTGGTGAAGGAGCTGGAGCGGCGGAAAAAGGCCAAGACACAAGCCTCCGCCGTTAGTGCTCCACCCAAAGCCGCGACACCCAAGGTGAATGGTGCGACTCCTGCTCATCCCGCTCATCCCAAGGTCAATGGAGGAGCGGGTACACCGCATGGAGGCACACCGAGGACGTTACACCATTCTTTACCTGCCAACCCATCTCTTCCCAAACCTGCATATTCGCTACCTAAACCGCCATTTCCTTTACCGCCAAAGCCAGGCGTCGTGGCATCCGTCGGTGGTCCTAGTCTATCTGCTACGCCGATGCGACCAGTAGATGAACGAGAGGCGGACAAGGAGCGGGAGCGGGAGAAGATGGAGATCCTCAAACGCGCGAGACAGGCTGTGGGTGGTGCTGTGGACGACAAGGAGAAGGAGAAAGAGAAGGAGGTTGAGGAGGGACGGCGACGAGGCCGGCTGGAGGGGTTCAAGGTTCGACAGACGAGGGTGTATGATAGACGAGAGAGGGAGAGGAGTCGGAGTCGAAGTCGTAGCCGGTCAAGGGATAGACGATGGGATACGTATCGTGGGAGGGGGTATCGCTCGCGGTCGAGGGATAGAAGGTATAGCAGGCACGAAGGAAGGGGAAGGTACACACCCCCGCCGCCGCAGAAGCTGGTCAGTGAGGACGACGTGGAGGAGAAGCTCAAGGCGAATGGAAGGGATCATGTTCTCGTTACATTTGTGGATGGACGGGTAAGTGTTTTCTTTTCTTGTTGAATATATACTGATGATCCTATAGTCACTTGGGCCCAATACGGACGACGATGTACGCTCGTTTTTTGAGCGAGCGGGTTTTGGGTCTGATGTGGAGAGTGTACTTTGTTGGTCTGTGGCTGGAGCGCAGAGCGGCGCGTACGTGACGTTTGGCAAGGGCGATGTCGCGAGACGGGCGGTAAGGGTAGTTGATAGTGAGGCGCGACGCATGATCGGATACCGGGAGGTACGCGTTCGTGTCGGTGAGGCGGTGACTGGTAGCGGGATCTGGACTGGTGAGTTTCCTTCTCTTCATGTCTACTTCTCTCACCGTTGCATAGGCTTTGATGGGAAACGAAATAAAAAGTGGGACGACCTCGAGCTACTGGAGGCTGCAGCACGGATGATCGTCGAAGAGGTCCGCAAGGTCATTGTCAAAGACGTGCGGGAGGGCGTCGTCGTTGGGGAGGTCCGCCGCGTCGTCCGCATGGGCCCGCAGATCGAGGAGAAGGTGGAGGAGACGAAGCAGCAGAAGACCGGGCTCAAAGGACTTCGCTTTCGGAAAGCAGACCAACCAGACAAGGAGAAGCGCAAGCGGGAGGCGGAGGAGGAGACCATTCGTCCCGTCAAGCGACGCAAGATCAAACCCGTTGAATCTGAAGAGGAGGAGGAACCGACGCCGAAGCGACCACACCATGAGATCGACGACGAGGGCGAGAGTGAGGTGGATGTTGAGGAAGAGGAGGCCAGGCCGGCCAAGAAGTTCAAGGTGGAGAAGAAGGTCAAGAAGCCACCAAAGAAGGCCAAGACGAAGAAGAGGATGGTCGTGGTGGAGGAGCCAGAGTCAGAGGACGAGGAGGTGCCGATGCCGGTTGTTGAGCTGGAGCCGCTTACGCCGACGACACCGGAGCCTTCACGGTCGCCTACGCCAGAGCCCGAGCCTGAAGAGGATCTGGGTGTCTGGGCGGACGACGAGGATCGGTGGTTTGCGCGTCTTGCTCTCGATTCTTCACAGCCTATTCCCGAGGAACCACAGCCCAGCGATGATGCGCCGCACAAGAGCGGCGCTGCTCGAACTGAAGGGTACTACGAGATTCGCATCGAGGACAAGTTGCGGTATGTCACACAGTACGCGGAGCGGCAGCATCATGTTGTCGAGGACAAGGACGGCAACGTCAATGCGAACAACATCCCTAGCGGCGGTGGAGCAGAGAGTCCGACGAAGCAAGGTGTAGGTGTCATTAGTAGTCGGAGCAACCGCGCGAGCAATCGGGTGAAGAACAAGGCGCTGGAGGATATACATAACCTAAACAAGGCGATTTCGGCGTCGCTGGCCGAGAAGGGAGGTGGAAGTGGAAGTGGAAGTGGAAGAGGGGCGGGGAGGGCGCAGACGCTGCAGGCGTCGTCGGATTTGACGTTCAAGTTTAACCAGCTGCAGACGCGGAAGAAGCATTTGCGGTTTGCGAGGAGTCCGATTCATAGTTGGGGGTTGTATGCGCTCGAGAGGATCAGTAAAGGCGAGATGGTGTGTCCTTTCCTTTCCTTTCCTTCCTCACCTCATGCTCATTCCCTTGGTAGGTCATCGAATACGTGGGCCAGGTCGTACGCGCGCAGGTCGCTGAGCGGCGGGAGCGCGCGTACGAAAGGCAGGGCATTGGGAGCAGCTATCTTTTTAGGATCGACGAGGAGGAGGTTGTGGACGCGACCAAGAGCGGCAACTTGGGGCGGCTGATCAACCACTCGTGCGACCCGAACTGCAATGCCAAGATTATCCCGGTGAATGGGGTCAAGAAGATTGTGATTTATGCCAAAGTGGATATTGAGCTTGGGGATGAGATTACTTATGGTGAGTGTTTCCTTCTACCTTTGTGAGGATACAGGCTGATGGGAGGTGGGGGGTGTAGATTATCATTTCCCGATTGAGCAGGATAATAAGATTCCGTGTTTGTGTGGGGCGGTGAGGTGTCGTGGGTATCTCAATTGATTGGCCGCTCTCTATTCCTTCGTGTTCTGTAGTACTTGCCCGTTGCTGTTGCTGTTGTTTTTTGTTATCATTGTATTTATCTCTCTCCCTCTCTCTTACATATCTCATCTTGCTATATTATTTCCATTGCAATGTTACTATCTCTCTTGAACAATGGTTTGGATTTCACCTCTGCATGTCGTGTAGGTCCCCGACGTTGACCATTCCTTTGTAGATTGTTTCACGAGGAGACTAGGACACACATGAGTTGTATCACAGATTGGGGAAAGACAGCGACAACCGCCGAAAGGACGCGGCGAGAAAGCTCAAGTTCGGGAAGAGGCTTTTGTTATTGGGAGTCGGACGTTCCGCAATGGATTGGGTGTGTTTGTGTCCAAGTAAGCTTTTATCAAGGCGGGAAAAGTAGTGCCGACAGCGACACGGATGAGTCTTTCTTCTCGCTCCACGACGCTGGGAAGACGCGGTGATGTCACGGTCGTCACGTCGAGGACGTGTACCCGATTCGACTCACTATGGCTCGAATTCTGGCTTCACTTGCACGTGTGCGTGTTGATGCTCTTTTCCAACTACCACCACTACTATCGGGCGCCTCAAAGCAGGTTTACTAGGTACGTGTCATTTGTCTTTTACCTTCATTTCACCCCCTCTACATAGAGGTATTATATTGAATGAAGGGGTACGGGCAGATCCAAACGACAACGTCTCTGCTGGGACGTGAGCGACGAAAACCATTAATTACGGACCACTGCTTCAATGATACCGAACGACACCGTTACAAAGCGAGGGCAGGCTGTCTTCTTTCAACGAGTTGCATTTCACAATATTTTTCCAAAGTTCATACTACTCAAGAAACAGATTTATTTCGACTTGGACAACTTTCAATTTAATACAATACTGTACACAGGACTTGGGACACGCGACGGCTATTTACGAGAAGTTGAAGCTCTCGAGGTTGAACCTACACCCATAGTACATCGTTAGTAGCCCATTTTACCGCGTCGGAAAGCTTACCCAGTGGGTCCAGTGGCGCATCCAGAGCCGGGACCGGTGACGATGGTCGCGCCATTGGTGCAGACA
>QLPD01007817.1:0-27320 GCA_003314085.1 Hymenopellis raphanipes | reverse complement strand
ATCGATAGATGTGTTTTGCCAGTGGTGAAAATGGATATTATTGAGTTCAAGATGTGTCAGGTTGCGCATGCTGGGAATGAAGGACAGGAAGGAGATGAAGAACGGACGAGCGGCAGAAGCAATAAAAGGACTGGCGTGAAGCACATGTTTTCGACCGTTACCCGGCCTCCAAGCGGATAAATGAAGTGTGTTGACGAACGAGGAGACATTAGGATCGTTTTCCAGAGCTTGGCAAAGATTCTGAAGCGACGCGTCTATATTGTGATCATGGGAGCGAATAGAAATCGTCCTGAATAGGATCTTGCGAATGATAGCGATCGTTTCTGGCCAGACCAGGCAGACCGTGCAGAGGTCACGAAAGTATGCCGCTTTTTGGTCCTCGGACACGAAAACATAGCGAGGGCTGAACACAGAGGTGTATGGAGACAACTCCCGGATAATGAGAGTTTTGATTTCGAGGGGAAAGTCTGGTTGAGTCTTTCGTCGTTATAAGAAAAGCGGAATGAATCGAGACAACCGGACGCGTACCATGATTGCCAATGATTTACGCGGAAGGCTCCCAGAACAGAAGTAGGAGAATGGTTCCCGAGAAGAGGAATATCGTCGCGTGTCGATGAGCTGCGCCTTCCTTGGTAGGTCGTGGTATGAATACAAGAGGGTTCAGTGTTACTTAAGCAACCCGTCACTGACAGCTCGGCATCGCTATTGCCGTTCATCTGTGGCAATCCGACGCGTTTTCGACGCGTTAAGAGAGTTTTTACGACAGCATAAGAGACAAGAAGACCTCACAAGGAATACCCCAGAACACTGAATCTCAGTAGACTTGTCAAACGTGCCGACTGCCATCGCCAAGTCGGGGCCTAGTCGTTTTCCGCGGAGCTGGCTTGTCAACATGACATTGTAAGGAATACATAGACATTAAATTAGGAAGCTGAGAGCATATCATTGTACGAAGCAGGCTGCTGGTGCCGACTGCAACCCATCTTAGTGGCGGGAAGGCTTCTTCAATCAACTTCAAGACATCGCTAGCACACCCGGAACGTCTACAGTACGGTCCTCTCAAAAATGCCTGCTAGATATGTAACGTACTATTGAAAGGTCGAAATAACTTGTGAGTCTACTAAAGAATGAATAGAGAACGAAGCTCGCCAATCATAGTCCCGTCGAAGTAAGTGGTATCATTCTCACCGGCGCGGAGCAGATGCAAGGTCATCTGCACCAATAACGCGATCATTATCAACGTACGCTCCGCCAATAAACTTCTCCAGCCTTGCTTTCTCAGCAACGTAATCCGCCTCTTTGGCGTGGAAACTGGCACGATCAAAGTCGGTGAAGCGAACGCGCCCCGATGGATCCTCCATAATGTTCCAAGACCGGATGTCGCGATGTAGAATCCCCGCCTCATGTATGCTGCCAAGAATCGAGCGCAACGATTCCCTGATGAAGATTCAAGAACTCGTATTAGAAATACAGCCTGGATTGGACGTACTGTGCCTTTGGAGAAAGATCCACTTTTCGGTCACTGTCCATGCGCTTTCCAAGGGGCAGTCCAGCATCGGATAACATCAGGACACATAGGTTTGCATCAGGATTTTCGCGGAAACCGAGAACGGATGGTATACCCGCCACGCCGGCATCGTGTAAATGGCGGTAAACGCGCAACTCGTGTTTTAGACGGCGAATGCTGTTTTCTTTGGAAGCTACCTTGAGGATGAAAGGACGACGAGTGTTGCTCGAGGCGGCAGATTCAATCACAACACGATATACGTCGCCCACGGCACCTGACCCGAGTGGCTTGTCCGCGATGATGCTGAGATAGTCCTTTGGCTGGTAACGAGGCCTACGGTCGGATTCCGTTCGGAAGAGAAGAAGAGGAGCAGGCGAGTCGAAATAACTGAAGCGGAAGAATACTGCCAATGCAGGAAATGAGGCAATATATTTGGCCATTTCCTGTGAATGTTACTCAGACTAGCTTCATACAACGGGTTGACACTCACCTCGTCTAAGGCCTGCCCGTCGGCGTCGTCGAGTTTACGTCGCTTGGACTGATTCGTCGGAGCCGACTCAGACGTTTGTTTCCTTTTGCCCAAACGAGGGTTCTCCAACTGACGCGCCCTCTGCACGGCATCAGAAGCGACGGCGATATGGAGCGCTGTCCACAGTTCACCGTACGAAGGGTCCCTGCATGAGCAAATGTCGATAAGACTCGACAGAAACAGAGTTTGTAGTTCACGATGCCGAATGCCAATTCGCACAAAGTTTCCACAGTCAAAGAGTATAAGAGAGGCGTCGATTTTAACAGCAGCTACCCATGCCTTCGAACAATTAGCTTTGGAGAATCGATGTGATAAAAGTGAAATATCACCTTTTGAATATAATCCTCACATTGAGGAACATACTCGTCTGCTTTCTCGGCAATCCGATCTACGAGGCCGATATCACGAGATGTAGCGCGTTGTGAAGACACCCTGATACGCACTCGACGACTTCGGCGGGGTCCCTCTATTGTCGGTAATGTCCATAGAGGGTCCGGTGCGTCGGGAGGCGGTGTTTGTGTAGGGGACGCCCCAGAGTAATGCGAGTCTAAGCGCCAGGGGAAAATATCTATGGCATCTAGACGCGCCATATCCTCCATGACAGGCAAACCATCCGTACAAAATATCATACACGATGCCAGGTGGGCTGTGTGTGCATGCAGACACGTATAAATCTCCCGATTTCTCCGGTTCAACGACTTAAAATCATCTGGGGAAAAGTCCCAGACATGTAGAGTGAGGTTCTGAGAGGAGTATTGTTCATTCACCAGTGTGGGCTTTATAGTGTGATCCGCATTGAGCCACTTCAGAACAGTGGGCAAGTCAGGTTGACCTGGGTGGAGGATGAGGTTGGATGCGATCCGCGCGGAAGCGCGCTCCAGGCCTTTTTCGCATATCCGTATGATCGAAAGCGCGTCCGCGGTCTCTATGCTCTCGTAGGAGAAGATTTCATGAAATGCGAAGTGCCAGTCCGGCAAGGAGTCGAACGGTGCGGAAAATGATTCCAAAGCAACAAACAGGTCATTGTGAAAGGAGGGCAAGATTTGAACGCGTTTTAGAATAAGACTTTCAGATACATGACGATCCAAAAAATGCAATGGCGCGACCGGAATGGGTGTGGAAATCAAAGAGTTTCTGGCGGCATGTAGGGGACGCCGCACCATTTGAGGACACCGTCCTTTGATTTGACATCTTCTCAGAGATTGAGGCGATGGATAGAGAAAACAAACCAACGCGGGACCGCGGTCCGCTGAACTTGATCGGAGTCCGGAGTGAAGCCGGCGAAATGATCTCAATTTGGTTATCGTCCCTTTTCTTCAACGGTCACAGACTGAGATTGTTTCTGGCTGACAAGCCTGACGAGAACGTTTCTCCGATGTATACACGATACGCGTCTTTATCTCCATAATCTCAACTTGACTCGCTGGAACTGAATCTACGGCCTCCTCCCACCTAGCTCCGCTCGGTCTGCCCTTCGCCCAAGCTGTCGAAATTGAACGATGTTACGCGAGTCAATTTCACCAGCTCCCCGTTTTATACTTAGCCTATCAAAAAACTCCCTCGGACCATACGCATGACGCAACATACATCTCCTGGCACCAAACATTCTAAGTTACTCGTCTCGTTGTATGTACTAGGACGCAAAAACGACCCACGCATGACATTCTTCACTCTTCAGGATACTACATCTGACCCGACTCAGTCAATAATATCACCCTTGTCTACACGTCTTGCGCGGAAATAGAGAATACAGCGACCGCGGAAGGCTGTTTTGATCGCTCATGGCGTCCAGGCTGGGTACCGTCGACGTTTCTCTCTCATTTATCAATATATCTCTGATCTGGGCTTTGGGTTCTCTCGCATACATGTGCCGGATTGTAGCTACGAACGAAAGGTGTGCTATCTTTGTCTAGAAGCTGCGAATAGTGGGGTGTCTTAATGCAAGCACAGCTTGTGCAAGGACCGCAGCCAGCATCAACCCCTTGGCTACGTAACAGAGTGTGGGGAGTCTCCCAATTGAACCAGCCCAGTACTTCATTTTATGGATGGCGTCCATCAGGGCCCGGACGCGACATACTTGGAATACGACGACTCTTTCATCGTCGAGGTACGGATCATTTTCGTTGTTTTGAGTGCACAAATCACGAGTCCCGAAGGCCATCTATCATTTTTTCGCGTCGCCATGGGTGAAGGGCGCTGAACAGCAGCTTCGAAGCTCGCTCGAGTCATAGCGCCATTCGAATCAATACGACCGCAAAAGGCGTTGCCTCGCGGGTATCTACAGCCTCTGATACTATCTATATTACTGAACCTGTCGTAGTCCATCCGATAACCTTGGTGCGCGTCTGGTGACCTGGAGCACGGTGAGTACTAGAGCTGCTGTTCCGTCAACATATGCGCAGGCTGTTCAACACGAGTTCCAGTATATGAATCGAACTTCTTCTCCAGCGTACAAGGTTCACCTCATGGATGATTATCTGACCACAGCCTCTCCTTGATGAGAACGTAGGTACACAAAATCCCTCACCTGTTCTTAAACCAGAAGATTACTGCGTACTGCTGTTCAGATACGCCAATGATATCATCGCCGAAACTCTTGTTAGCTGTGAGTTTACCTCTTCGACGTGCTTCTTCTGCTCTACAGCGCTCTGTTTTGGCAAGCCCACACCAATGGTATGGCTTGGGGGTCGAAGAACCTGTACGTGTCGTTCACACATACTTTCAATACCATATATTACTGTATTCTGGGATGCCTACGTGTCGCGCAATGTGAAGAGCTTGTTCACGAATCACAGAGACCGACATGACCTCGCGATTCGATGCAGAAGCTGGATCGAGACTGTTCATTAGATCAAAGGTGGAGATGGCGAGCTTTTAGCACTACCCCAACGAGGATGTGTTCTAGTCCGAGTCACGAAGAAATGTATATTTGAAATCTTATAAGTATAAACCGCTGTGCGCTCGTCAGTTACAAGCAAGCCCATTTACTATCTAGTTCGCAATGGACATAGCGATGTCAAACGCCGCTGTACACGTCCTTCTGGCCGTCGGGCTACTCGTCGGTCTGGCATTGCGTGAGTCGCCGGGTTGCGCACTGCCCGCTCGGCGAGTCTCTTCGTCAGTAGTGCTAACTCAGCATGTTTATAGTACGGCAACTTTTTGCATATCGTCGCACACCAAGTGACACGACCCCACCAGGAAACATTCATCAACAGAACGTCCTCCCCGGACCGACTACCATGAGCGCCAACGCCGGTGCTCCCTCTCGCGGTCGACTGACCGTAATGTGCAAGTTCATTATCAGTGAGTCGAGGCTGTTCTCCAGGTGTTATCCAGATTATTAACCAGTTCTCTTGTCTAGACTTGTGCGGATGGCTGTATGAATCCTTGAAATTGCTGATGGATGACATTCTTGCTTCTTTCTTGAACTTCCTGTGGCCACAGATCATGGACACCAACTAGATCTATCATGGTAGTTACTCTGATGTCCACCTACTTTCTTGCTTTCATATTCAACTCCTACCAACCTGCCAACCCAAATGAGGTTGTCCCTTCCATTTTACTTCCATTCCCATGTGTATATACATTAATTATGGCCTGGATAGTACTGGTTGTATGTAACTTGATTTGCCATATGAATGCCTTCTCTCTCTTTGCTTTTGTGCGTGCGTGTGAGTTGGTGGCTTAGAATGTGGCGTCGGCTTATCTGTGCGATCAAATTTTGATGGGACGACCCTTTTGTGGGTTGCTTCTTACCATCACGGTCAGATATCACCCGATTGATATTTGCTCCTCCTCGCTTCCTCGCACGTCCCGACGAACATAAAAAGAACTTTCCTCGACATCAACTCAATGAAAAGTCGGTCATATGAACTCCGCGGCTTTCGCAGTCCAAGTTTAGCCGCGTCACGCAGCTAGAACCAACTTCATTTGTACGGCTTCCTATACCGTTTCGCCCCCCGGAAATGGTTCCAGCGGAATCGATATCTTTGCACGATGATAACGTATAGCTGTATATGGCAATGGTGGGTTCTTCCGGCTGGCTTTATAAAGCCCCAAGACTAACCCGTCTTTCAGCCGAATTCGTCTTGAAAATCATGTCCGAGGACCTGAGGGTAGTTGTTGTCGGCGCTGGGTGCGTTGAGGCTGCTTTTAGTTCTAATTCCAGGCTTATTCTCTACCAGCATAGGTGGACTGTGCATGGGAATTGCGCTCCGGAAACAACTGCCAGCCTTCGAAAATTTTACTGTTCGATTCTTCTCCCAAAGTATGCTTGCCGTCTTTTCAACACGCTTTACAGATTTACGAAGTAGCCTCCGAAATCGGTGGTACATGGAGAGTAAGTTACCATTTGTTCGAGGATGAGTTCGTGGCGCTCATGCCCATCGTAGAGCAATATGTATCCGGTACGGGTCCTCGCGTGACGCCAAGCTAAAGCTAACTTTGTGTTGTGCCCCATGTAGGGATGTGCCTCAGACACGGAGATTAATCTCTACACTCATTCGTGCAATCTGAGATATGACTGGAAAGTATCACACGCGACGCAGCAGGAGATACAGGCATATTGGTCCGAACTGGTGCAAAAGTACGACCTAGGCCCTCATCTCGTTCTCAACACGAGGGTAGTAGCGGCCCATTGGGATAGCGAGAGAGAAGGATACGTTGTGACGACAGAACGAACCGCCACTGGGGAGCGGCAGACGTCTTTTGCGAAGGTCGTCGTAACGGCGACAGGCGTACTAGGCGAAGCCTTGCATTTTCCGGATATTTCTGGGATAAATTCCTTCAAGGGGCCGTCCTTCCACAGCGCTCGGTGGGATCATGCGCTGGACTTGCGGAACAAGACTGCCGGTGTGATAGGTTCAGGACCTTCTGCGTGAGCACACATATTTGCGCCCCAGTCTGCCCTCCTGATTTAGACTTGTAGCGCCCAATTTATCCCCAGTATCTCGTCGGATCCAAGCGTTCAAGTCGTGCAGTTCTGTAGGTCGCGAAATTGGTACCTTCCTTGTGTTAGTTCGCGCCTCAATGCTCTGAGCTCTCTACTAATGTGAAACCATCTTTTAGGGCGTTGAACAATTTGGCTGGTTCAGACGATTCGTGTACAAATACGTTCCTCTGGCAACTCGCCTCGCTCGGCTTGGCCTGTGGTTTAAGGTACGCTTCTTCTAAAGGCTCCAAATTCGGCGCGTCACCGATTTTTACTTAGTGGGAATGGATGTTCTTCTGGCCTATATGTGGAACCCGATTTCTTCATCCCATTCTAAACAAGGTAAGCTTTACTCTCTTAGTGTATTCCTTGGAAATTCAATTGGGTCTACTGTAGCGCGTTGAGAATTATCTGCGGAAAATGACTCCAGAGCGGTACCATGATCAGATGATTCCGAAGTACAGTACGTTTCGTGACTCCTTTGGCGATTTCCTGTCTTGATCGACCTGGCTAGCTATCGGTGCAAAGCGACTTATTCATGATATTGGTTATCTGTCGTCTCTTCACCGGCCGAATGTGAAACTAAATTGGGACGGAATTAGCTCGATTCACGAGAGCGGGATCTTGACTAGGGCAGGTACTTCTCAGTTTAAGCTCATTATCTGTTTTTTTTCCGAACGTCTTCAGGTGACGACATTCATATCGATGTGCTCATTTTCGCCACTGGATACGTCGTGGCATGTGTTACCAACAATGCACGTCTGCGCGATAGCTGACTGCATACCAGAACGACATTTTCATCGACGTTCGTGGACCGTCTGGTCAAACAGTAAAGGAGTACTACGATGCACGGGACGGACCTTATGCCTATCGCAGTGTTGCGCTTCCGGAATTTCCCAACTTCTTCATGCTCAGCGGTACGCTCTTGCTCTTTGTATTCTGGTCAGGACACTCACCTACCTCTGTTATGAAGGTCCTAACAGCGTGAACTCGAGTACACCTCTTGTCTTCTTCAACGAAGTCCATGTGAGTCTTCTGTTCGCGTGGTACCCGCCGCCTTCTCCTTCTAGTCTGACCGATATCTTCAGGCGAACTATCTCATGAACCTAATAAAACCGATCATCAATAAGGACGTGTCCTTCTTTTCGCCGACCCATGCCGCGACAGACGCGTTCAACGCCCGGATGCAGGCCCGTCTAACAACGACGGTATTCGGAGATGAAAGCTCGTGGTTGAAGAAGGATGGTAACGGGAAGTTGACGAGCGCGACTCCCTACTCAGCGTCATACACCTGGTGGATGATGCGCAAGGTGAATTGGTCGGACTGGGTATGGAAGGACGCCTCAGGGAAAGACGGTCGCTGGGCAGCGCATCTACGAAAGAACGGAAACGTCCAATTCATCATGAATCTGATTGTGGCGGTGCTACCGGTCTGTGTTGCGTATGCGTATTGGTTGTAGTCGTCTTGAGTGTTGCGCAACTATATAGATCTCAAGTTTAGGATACGAGAAATAAACCAGTTCATTTACAAATAGCTATTTTCCAAGAAAATCAACTGTCCATGATATTGATCAATGAAAGTAGGGCATACAATAACCTAAACCTGACCCAACGTGGGGGCGTTGGTATCGTATCCCTCCCCTTGTGGATAAGACGGCGGGACTTGTGGCGCATGGATGTATTCCTCCTCGCGCGAATGAACAAAGGGCTGTTGATCAGAGTCCGGGGCCTCCTTGTTGCTCATCTTCACCATCTTCTGCTTCTTGTTCCTCCTGTGCACCAGAAAGATGATCAACGCAATGAGACATACAGTGACGACAGCCCCGACACTGATTCCAGGTATCAATCCGTTGGCAATCTTGGAGGTATTGCTCACTACTCCCGCGGCATCTTTCGCTGTTGAACGTTCCGAGTGGCTAACTGAAGTAGCTGCATTGACACCGTCAACACTGGACGTGGAGTTATCGCTGTTGCTTTTACGGACGGCGACGAAGTCAGAGTGCGCTGGATAGTTTTTGTATTCAGAGACACAGCAAGTTTCGAGAGGAAACGCGTACCCTCTGCGGGATCAGTGGTTGGCAAGAATTGGACAAAGGGGGATCCTCTCGTCATCGTGTTTTCACCTGGTACGAAATCGCCGTAGTTAATAAGCGTATACACATTCCGGACTGGAAAGAGTAATGAGGTGTGGCAATCGCGAAGTAAACGATTGGCATCTTACCGAAGGACATTCCGAAGAGCAGATCAAAGGTGACATCAGCATGGAACGAAATTGGCTGGAACTGCATTGACCGTGAGCTGTAGATTGTACCAAGATTCAGAGCTCCACCCCACCGATCCAATGCAAGCAGAAACACCTTGAGAGTTGTTGAGACCGTCAGACAGCAGAAGAAGCTCGGGATTTCTGAAAACAGATAAGTATAAACAAACAAGAAGCAAGCAGTCAAAACTTACAAGGTCGCATCCAAGGGATGTATGGGAATAGTCTTTCCGGCAATATTGAAGGTAATGTTCACCTCCGTTTCGCAGGGAACAGTCCAAGTATTACCCACACCCGTAACATTCATGTATTCTGCACCGTCATAACCGCTATAAAATACATCGGCGACATGTCTGCGATCTGTTCAGAAGGCGTTACTCAAGGGAAGGGAAGGCAACGTACTTGGGCACTTGACTCAAGCTAAAGCCTGTGTCTAGGAGAGCTGTGGCTTGTTTGGGATTTGAAGTAGTATTAACCACTGACGTGACCGGGACAACTTGACCGTTTGGCGCAATGATGCTGTCCTCGTCCAAGAGGAACTGGTAATGTTTAGCCTCTGGGTCCAAGGGAACTTTGGGCTCCTTCAGGACAGCTTCATATCCCTCAAGTACAGATCCAACAGTCATATCACCAGGGAAGTCATTGGTGATATCTACGGGGTATCAGGCCAAGATCAAGCACTCGAAAAGTCAGCCGCCAACCTAGGGACCGTCCTAACAGGAAGGTGATGTAAGTGGGTATCGTCAAGTCCTCCAGAAAGATGCGGTCCAGAGGGCCATACCCGACAGCAGAGTCGAGTTCTGTTTGTATGTTGGAGTCGGAGCTGGGTCCAAGGCCGATTACACCGGGCGTGCCAACGACGGGACTTCGACTTTGGTATGAGGACAAGACTACATGAGCTGGTTAAAGCCGATAAAAAGTGAAATACCAACGGAATGATTGGTTCTTGACTTGGAATCCCGCGAAAGTCATGTCTGCGACTCTGATAGGTCCTAACGATGCGTTGAGAGGTCGAGATAGAGGCAAAATTTGCAGCAAATTTATGCACCACGTGCCGATCCGGAGACGTAGAGGATAGAGGTGTGGTGACCTCAGACCTGTGTCCGCGCTATTGCGTACAGTCCCGTTGGCCGGTGGTGAGACCCAGAGGTCAGAACTGGCCGACAACACTGATTAACGATGGCGCGCTTTAGTGGTAGAAAGCACATATACATACCTTCCGGTATCGATGACCACCGAGAAGTCGTCCCCACCCAATGTCAAATTCGTCAAGTATAAAATGTCGTTGTTGTTCTTCAACGTCAGACTGCTGTTCATGCTGCCGCATCTGTCCAGACTGCGGGGAGCGTGCCTATGTCCTTGGATCTGGAAGTGAGATGCATTGGAAAAATGAAAGAGAAGGTGGAACAATAGAAGTAGAGAAGAATGCACCATCCTCGAGAGTGCGAGGTGAAGAAGAAAAGTAGGAAGAATGAGAGCCTCGAAGCGCCTGTATGAACCTTTTTATAAAGGCGCTAAGTACCTAGCGCGCTGATCGCTGTGGAGGCATCCACAAGTTCTTTCAAGTTTCATGATAGCGTCATGACGGGAGCGTCGCGTCACGGCGGCAACAAGCATGTTCTAAAAGGTAGTGATACCGCTTTTCTATTAGAAAAGATACATTTATGTCAGTCCTTGGACACAGCCGCCACGTACTGTAGCCACAGCGGGATAGTCCCTGAGTGGAGCAATCAAGTTCATGTAGATGAAGAATGCTGCATCATCGCCTGTAGAAGTGACCGATTCATGTAAGACGGGAAAGCTTACGTCCACGGTTGAGCATTTCTAGGCCGACGCGCAGGGTCTGTGGAACCCTAAGTATGGAGACCATTATGGTCTGCGATACCAGCGATGCGGCCTCGACGGAATCGTGAGAGGTAGAGGAGCAAAGCCCATCACAGTTGTGATGAGCCTACGATAACACTAATAGACACATGCAGAATTCAAAAGACGGTGCTCAAGCGACCACCAGCGAAGCACCGAAGCTAAGAAGACTTGTTTGTCGAAAAGATTGCGAAAGAAAGAAGACACGCATTTGTGTATGTTTGGTATGTAGATCCAATCCACGTGACCTCAACAGATTTGCCTTCTTGCTCCCAACGCCGAACAGGCGCACGCCGACCGACGTCGATGGCAGGTTAGTGTTTTCTGTCCGGGGCTTGCTCCTGTCATCACAATGTGATAGTTTGTTGACTCAAAACTTAGGGAATAATTGGAGATGATTCGCCAAGAGATACAACGATTGAACTGCCGTTTTCGAGGCGTATGAGCCATGAGCAACACAGTCGTCAAAGATTCGGACCGGTTCATTCTGTGACACTGACAAATTTGTTCATCATGCCGTCTGTCATTCTCAATCTGTGCCTGATCTGTGCAGTCTACTGACTGACAGCATGAAACGCTTTTTGCCCTCCTACCCGTTCTAACTCCGTGTTTACCGTATATATGGGCAAATTTTCCCTTTTCGAGCGACCTTTAGGGCGTCTAACATCATGTCCCTGGACGTGTCGACGAGGTTAAGCGCTCTGGCATACTTACCTTGATGATATCTACACCAAGCAGAAGTATGTTCAGTAGCTCTGAACTCTCTTTATCCGGTGTTGACCCGCAGGAAGGATCAGCCACTTTGGGACCGGCAACAGCCGCAGCTACCGTGCAAGAAACACCAACCAATGTAGCTGCGAATGCAAGCGCGGAGGAAACTCGCGGCGGTTCAGACTCAGAGGGCCCCCAGCCTGTCGCATCACGGCCAGAGCTCCCAACTAGGGCCTCAACGGACCCACTTCAAGCAACCCATGGTGTGCAACCTCCTGTCAGCTCACGCGTCGCTTCTCCGCTTCCTCAATTCGTCGAACTTCAACCTGTTCCGGAGTTACTACCCCCTGGATTGACGACTCGTTACGTGGAACTACCCTCTCCCCTTCCTCCTACTATCCCCTTAGAATACAGCTTCAGTTCCATGACCCCACCACCATCACCGTTCATCCCTCCACAACAGCAGACATCACTCCAGAATTTCTCCTCATCTCCCCCGTTTCCCTTAAACGCCTACGCTCCAGATATTCTTGACGATGCGCCCTTTTTGCGTCGAACACCCACCCCAGATATCTTTATCCCCCCTCTGTCGACGCCTACTAGTATCCCAGGTACGACGCGACTTCATGGGAGCTTAGGTTCATCCTCTATACACGGAGAGGAGGACGAGCCGCTGACGCCGAGCGCGCGTTCAGATTCACAGACCGCTTCTTTTCAAATTCATCAGCCGGTTCCTTTGCGATATCCGTATTTCGGTGGTGCGCCTTCTCTAGAAGACCTGCGTCGGCCTGCAGCGCCTGCAGCTCCGACGCCGTATGTGCCGAATCCGTCTTGGTATCCACCGCCGTCACCTTGGTATCAAGAAGTTCTACCTCCTCGTACGGATGGGTGGCCTTCCGGGTACTACGTCCCAAATTCTGATCCATATTCGATTAACTTACATCCTATACCGCCGTTCCGTCGCGGACGTCCGGGATTGCCTGTTTCCCCCAATCGGCCTCTACCATCGAGTCCTTTTCTTGATAATTCATGGCAGACCAACACAACTCAATTTCCACCACCGGCACCGTCAGCGCCTGTTGTTCCACGTCCAAATACTCCATACATCACTCCTCAGGCAACGGGTGCCTTGCAGCAGCCCGCCGCGCCTATCGATGGAGCGCCGAGTCCACAAATGGCGCACGGAACTTCAAATGTTTTCGGGCTCCGTCAACGCCGAGCTCATGTAGTGGCAAGTGGTCGGTGTCGCAATTTATTGCATTGAAAGATATGCTGACCCATCGTTCCAAGGGCTGAATCCTCTTCATTACGAAGAGAAATATCCTCCAGATCCAGTCTGTGAGGAAATGGGCCCACACGCGCGAGTATGGAGAATGTATCAAGATGAAAGTCAGATGCACGATCTTGCCATGGTGGACGATTCGAAGGACAATGTCGACGTTTTGCTGGTCTTCGTGAGTATCTTTCATCATTCTGTGAAATGGCTCATTTTGACACTTTCTTGGCAAACGCATAGGCTGGTCTATTCTCTTCGGTGGTTACAACATTCGTTGCGCAGACCTCTCAGTCAATGCAGATGCCGTCGGATACGATCACAACATCGCTGGTATACGAACTCGTTAATATCCAGCGCGCTTCCTTCAATGGAACTTCGGTGAACAATGTGCCGTTTTCGTCATTGACGCCGGCATCTACCCAGCCCAGCTCCTCTGTCATCGTCTGGGTGAATGGCCTCTGGTTCATAAGCCTCGCGCTCAGCCTTACCACCGCTCTTCTCTCCGTATTGGTCAAGCAGTGGTTTCACCAATACGTGTCCATGCCGTCCGGAACACCCCAGGACCGTAGCCTTGTTCGTCAATACCGCTTCTCGGGTCTTCAAAAGTGGCATGTTCCAATAATAGTTGGTCTGCTACCGGCTTTGATGCACGCGGCGGTCGCTATTTTCTTCTGCGGACTTGTCCTGTACCTCTTTCCCCTTGATTCTTCCATTGCCTATATCGTTGTCGGGATATCCGGTCTGGCATACGCCGCCTATGTTTTCAGTCAGGGGTTACCTCTATTCTACCCTCAGTGTCCTTACAAAACGCCGCTTTCGAACTTGATCTCCATAACCCTTCACCGTGGGCGGCACTGGATCATATCACTGCTACCGCTGTCGAAGCGAGAGTCATGGAAAGCCATGTTCAAATTACCGTTGGCAGAACAAGAACTGCATCTCGTTAGACATCCTTCCATGGGCGTATCTGTCGAGGCGATCCATTGGCTGTACACTACGTCATCTAATCCAACCGTTCGAAGCGTCGTACTGCAGGCACTGGGCGGTCTGTTCAACTCTCAGATTGGGTTCCTCCGAGAGCAATTTGCGAAAAAGATCGCCGTCGATCAACAAAGTTTGTTGTCGGACCTGGTGGAGGATGGGGCGGACGACACGCAGGTGCTAAAATCGGACCTGGGCGTTGAGGATAAATTTGAACGAGTCCTTCGTTCCATGTTGGCCACCGGTTACACTCACTTGGAGAGCATGAACAAGTTTGTTTGGCCAGAACACAAGAGTCTCGATAACCCCACTTCCAGAGCTTTGTATGCTGCTATGGGTCGGGTCAAACATGCGAACTTTGAGAGTATAGAGCCTCCCCCGTTGTTCTTTTCCAACAAGTCCTGCATGCTACACCTTTCCGTCTGGGAGACGCTAGCCGAGAAAGTTCTTCAGAATAACGCCATCAGTCCTTTCTTCTCCCCCATGACCTCGTTCGACAAAAACTTTAACCCGCTGTGGTGCAATAGTGTTATGAAGACTTTCATAGACACTGTTAACCGTGCAGGAGAGCCGCCTTCTACTCCTTTGTCTGCGGATGACGATTTCGTTACTTGCGATGTGTTTCAAGCCGCGGCATGGAGTAGACCGGTACGCACAGTTTTGCGAGAAATTCTGAAGGTCCTGTTCAGGAAGTTCGACGGCTTCCGAGTAGGATCTCTTCAAGACGTACAGCCGGTGAAAGACCTATCGGATCGGGATACGGTTCTGTTATGCCTGGCGGCAATCAACTTCTATCTCTCAAACGACCTCGATGAGGATCATGTTGAAGTTGTACAGCATAACGAGTCCTTGCGAAGAATGCTTACCACCGATTCCAAAGCCAAAGAAAATAGGCATTTCATGACGACTTGTCTCGACGTCGTATCGCAATCACTGGACGCCGTTGGCTTCGACCTAGGGCGCTTTTGTAGTGGCGGAATAGCGGACTGGGATTATGTTTTTGCCACGGTTCGCGGGGTAATTGATGTTGATCCTGATCAGCCCCAGTCGGACGATGCAGATGGTGTCGTTCATCTTCGAAAAATCGCAATCAACATATGCTTCCAAATGTTTACCGCGTCCTCCGCTCTCTTCACCGTCGAAAATGCATCTTCTTGGTGCGATTTGCACTTCCTGGTCATGTTACTCCGTTCTTCGTTCGGCAGTTCGGAAGTCTTACATCAGGACGCACCTCTTTCCGAGGTGCTGCATCCAAACTTGGATTTGATACAGCTGACCTCCGCTGTTCTCGTTAAAGGTTTCGAAGAGCGCGTCCCGGAAGCTTATCAGGCGTTCCGGGAACAAAAAACTTGCGAGCTTCTGCCACGTTTCCGCTGTGTTCTGCAGCCGGTACCGGCTGACATGGCCAATATGCTGGTGTCTTATGTGTCAGGCGTTATCCAACGCGTCCATATTAAACCTGACATTGGCGAAGAACTCAAGGAGGACGTAGGTTACATTCATGAGAAGAATAATCTCTTTACTATTTGCCTCATCCTCGCCCTTTTGCCGTCCATGAGTTCGCATCCGAAACATCGTTGTCTCGACATTCTACGCGAAGTAATGCAGCTCAACCCAAACCACCCAGAATGGAAGCATTGTCGAGCTCAGTTGCGTCTCTTCTCGGATGGTCTGAAGCTCAAGTACTGGCCTGGACCACATTTACAAGGGCAACCCGTGGCTGTAGATCAGGAATCTTTCACGCCATATCGTAATTGGCTGGGCTCTCCACCAACTGCGAAAACCCTTCAAAAGGCGAAAACGGCGTTGCAGGCCGCCATTAGGGCATTGGATAACTTCTTCGCTGGTGAGGGCTTTAGACGTGGAGCAACCTCTCACCCGACCCCGGTGCGTAAAATCCTGCGTGCTACATTCGGTGAGACGCTGACTGCTCTATTCATTTTAGGCCGATGCTTTCGCTGCCGTGAAGGATCTTCGAGTACGCGTCCGTCATGATGCAGACTCACTGGCTCGAAGTCTTCTAAGCGGGACACCGGTTCTGTCATCCGCTCATTCGCCTTACGCGGACACTGCCAGATCCGCTGAGGATGCGACCGGTGGCAAAGAGTTAGTACTGTTGCATCCTATAATCAATGCCCAATAGCTTGAAGGCATGATGATGTATTACAGACTGCTGAGCAATGTTACACTCGCACTCGCGCCTTTAAGCGAACACTCGTATCATAGCTGGACAGATCAGGTACAGGAATACTCTGTAGAAGCCCGAACAATGACTGAAGAGCTTCCTTCGTATGACGACGAACAAGACGACAATGGACAGTTTCTTGGAAGTGGCATGACCAGGGAGTAACCGCCGCTGACCTTGAACTTGCCTTGAACCTTGTTGGATCATTGACTTGCTTCCTTTCTTCTCGAGTCTCGTCATGAATGATGTCCAGTTCAAATAATAGGATTACATGACTGATTCAGGATCTTGGTCTGGAGCTTTTCCTTCAAGTGACAGAACTCAACGTTCCCTTCGAATAGGTTCCAGACGAGGAGGTATTAGTGTGGAAGGTCATGTGGCAGTACATGAACAGCCTCTACCAACATGCTCTTGCTGATGGTACGTTGGATGCTCGCGAGCTGCTTCCAGATTTCCCTGTCATCACGCTGGAAGATGGAGCGAAAGAATTCTACAGTCAATCTGCCCATCGTTGATTGGGCCCTCGGAAGTAAAATTGAACTACATAAGCCCCGCTGGTGCATGGGTAGGATTGAAAGATCTTGGAACTGTATCAATGAAATGCGCAATATCTCTAACGTACCTGCGTGTCTGCCTCAATACAAAAACATGTCCTGCTTACAGTAGTCTGTATAAGTATTTAAAGACGCACCCCCAGCGAATGTGGCGCAACGATGACTAGTCACGCGCAGATGAGGTCGAAGTAGTCAAAGCGGGCGCACAAGCTAAAAGAACACAAACGCGTCTGGCGAAGTGGGCTTGGTGAGTATTGCCAAAGATAAGGTTATCAAAGAACCTGGCACATGCTCAAGTACTTTAATCAGATGAACATCTTCCATGCATCTTCTTAACCACAACCTCCAACACAGACATCTGGCTGGTGTCAAGGGTGCTAAATACCATATTCCTGTGGAGTGAAAATGTTCCCCTACATATGTTGTTACACTCCTTTACTCTAGACATCGGATAAGGCTGTCCAACACCTCTCCTGTAACTTTCGTGATAGTAACACTAGCGACCCGCGCCTTCGCCTTTCACAGGATTGAAGTTTTTGCGCTACTAGGCATCGACAAGTTGAGATGAGGCAGGGGATACACTACACGTCAGAGCCGAGAGAGAGTCTTTATATCTAAAAGTACACTGATGCAGTACACGGTACGATACAGAAAGCATACACAGCGAAGAGAAGAGAGCATAATTATAAGTTAGAGCCCAAAAAGACGTAAACACAACAAAAAAAGGAAAGATAAAGTAGTTACGGCCCCTCATGTCCATTCGAAAGCGTCGCCACAGGGGGCTGGTCGTTAGTCGTCGTCGTCGTCGTCGAAAGTTGCTCCTTGACATCATCCGCTTCCGCCTCCTCCTCCTCAGCCTCCGCATCGCCATCGCCATCCGCGTCGCCATCCACGTCGCTGCCGGTCCCACTCCCACTTCCGCTAGCATTGGATTGAATCACTCGTGGCTGTGCGGGCGGGACGACAGATGGAGTCGGAGACGCCTTAACACTCCCGCTCTCGATCCCAGTCACAGCTCCATTTTCAACGGGCGGCGGCGGTGGCGCAACCGCAGCTCCGTGAACTGGCGTCTGAGGTACGTGAGCGCCGACCGGCCCCGAATACGTTTTGAACACCTGCGGCAGGTTGTTTCCTGCGAGCTGGGGAACGGGCGCCGAGCCGAGCGTGCTCTTGCGCTCGACGCGTTTGATTTTCTTGCGGCATCTAAGTAGGAATTCCGATAAACATTCATTTCTGAAATGGAAGAGGAAATGGAGAACTGACCTATCGCAGACAGTACCGGGACCCATGGGACCTGGTCCCCACTTTTCTATACATTTCTCCTCCTTGTATCGACCAGGTTGGCCGCATGCGCGACATATTCGCTGTCCAAGCTCATTCGTGGCAGGGTATATTTTGGCGGGAACAGCCGAGACGTCCGTCGTCGAGGTGACGAGGGTGTCACTACGGGTGAGACTGCTCGCGTTCGCGTTTGAGTTACTGGCTGAGAGGTGTCCCGTATTGGTATATTTCGTTCGCTTGATCGGCGCACCAGTGACAACGGGTGCGAAGATGTGCGTCTGGAACGAGCCGGTAGACGGGCGCGCTGTGCCTACGACGGGAGATATGGAGGACACAGAGGGACTGAGCGCAGGCGGCTGAGGAAAAGGTTCGGTGTTATGATGCGTTTCAGGGGCGTCCGCTGCCTCTAGGATCATCTCGTCTACCGACGGGGACAGAGACCGCTAGGTACGCCACACATCAGCATGCGTAAATCACGGACAATGAGATCGCGCACGAACCTTCCGCTTCCGCCGCCCTGCGTCACGATAGTGCCTCCGGTCTCGATGGACCTCGTCAATCAGTGGGATGGGCGGGAACTCCATTCGCTGGTCGCGGACCACTCCCCCATCCATCTGAAATAGTCTATCCAGTAGACCGCGCGCCTCTCTGCTGTTCGCGTCGAGAAGTGTGAGATAGTCTCTGAGCTGTTGCCATTGATCCGTCATCGCTACCCGTCTCGCGCGCTCCTCGTCCCGCTCACAGAATGCTTCGTGCAAGGACCGCTGGAGCGATAGAATATCGGGGGTTCCCTGAGATGCAATTTTTTCCCAGTGTTCTGCGCGTCTCGTCTCGTCCTGAACCCTCTGGGAAAGCACATCGATCTGCTTATAAGCTTCACTGAGCAGATGCGCGAGCTGAGTGTTGGAATCGCGCGGCTGCGGGACGGAATGGTGGCCATTAGTGTTAGTCGGCATCGGCGTCGTCGTGAGCGGGGAGGTCATCAGGCATGCGGCGTGGAGGGAAGGTGGGAAAAAGGGGAAGCGGGACTACAATGGCGGCGCCCTTTATAATAGCGGGCGCCTAACCCTATTGGCTCCGCATGGTCGGCCCGAGGTCGGCTTCATGTCACATCAGAACGTTGCACGACTTTCTTAGTCATGCATCCCCGTCAGGCGCAGGCAGCTTGGACCCGACGCTCCATGAGGAGCGCCCGAGTAGCCGAGGGTACCAACTTCCCAATCTAGATTCAATGAGGGCAATGGCGTGTGGATCCGTTATGTACTCGGTATCGAAGGACACAGGAACCTCCATGAAGACCTGTGGGACGACGAGGCTATTGATTGACTTCAGAAGGAAAGTAGTTCACCAGTTTGATCTTCAAACATTCAAACATCCCTGCAAGGTGAACTTTGAAAGTGTCCCCCAATGTCAAACGCCCTGGCCAGACCGAGCTCCGGATATAGATAAGGCTTAGCCTCGGGAAAACTAAAAGAAGCGGGCAGCTGAATAAGCTTGTGGCGCAACATGCATCTGTTCTGACCGACCATAGTCAATAACTGCCGTTATTGGAGGATCCGGAATGTGTACAGCTGACTTCAAGTCAATGATGAGGTCTCCTTATCCAACGGTTATCACTATGTTCCGTGGTTGGAGGATGAGCGTAAATATACCTAATCAACTCCAACCGTCTAGACGATGATGGCTTCAATGACAGATGTCCCGAGCATCCAGCGGAACACAGAACAAGACGCGAAGATGCCTATTCGAAGGCGGGCTAACGGTAAGCGAGTAGAGGCGCGCAGTATTCGCAACTAAGGTTGCCATGGTGTGGGGTTTGAGCGGAAACCGCTGCTTCGTGCGGTCCAGCCGTTTTGAGAACAAGGGCACGAACAACCTGCAGCTAATTCGCAAGAGAGCGAGTTTAATAGTCCAGGCCTTCAACCATGAACAAAAACAAGCTTCTGCTGAGAGGCTATAGTGACATTGAGCTGCGGGAGTCGAAAGTAAGATCGTGGCGTAAGGAAATGACACTGTAAATACCGTACTCACTCGGTATTTTGCCTACAAAATCGATGTCCCAAAGACATTGGTCGCAAGCTTGAAATTACTGCTGGATTTGAAGAAGGTCAAGGACGACATGATGGTAAGAAGAAACAAAAGGCTGTCAGTGATCGGTGTCAATGATCGGACGACACGCTTTGGCCGGCAGCCAAGTACAGGAACCCATACTAATAGCCTGACAGCGAATGGACAATGGCTGTGAGTGCAGAATACGAAGCCGGTCTGCCATTTTATTACCGATTCTATGAGATGCGTATATTATCTCTCATTGAAGCGACGAGCCCACGGTTAGTAGCACGGGAGATCTGTCAGATACCCAGTATTTCCTCCCATTTATGAGGCCTTTTGGTCTTAAAGATTCTTGTCAGCATAAAAACCCCATCTACCACGGCCAGGTTCAGTGTTATTGTCATACAGACTAAGTAGTAGCGTACAAGTAGCAAAGACGTATTTATGGCCTAAAGCCTTATCCAGCACGCACTCCCAAAATATCATCCGTGTCCCATACGCTTCTGCGGTTTCCACCAGCGGATAACCAGAGAAATCGAATTAAAGAAGCGCACTGTGCGAGATATCAAATTTGCGCCACAGTCTGGCTTCCGTCCCATTGTTCGCTGCCATAATGCGAAGAATCTTCACCCGCACTCTACTGTATACAGTATCGGTACACTATAGAATGCGCCGATATCCCACATCGCCGGCAATGCCGGGCTGCTGGAATGTCCAGCCCTCCCACCATCTTGTAAGCCATCCTATGCCTGGAAGCCGTCATTTCAATTCCATGTGTGCCTCATGGCCTTCATTTGACGCCATTAAAGCAATTCTGTGACATCGTACTGCCAAGGCGCTGATCGTGGCGCTCAATGTTGTATGTAAGAAGCGTCGTCTCTGTAACAATGTGGCAGACATCAAGATTCGTATCGAACGAAAACTCAACCGCTTCAAACACACATTCAACTGATCAACGACTCCACATTCACAGCGCAACATACACCAAATATGTACCGCCAACCAACCAAACCTATAAAACAATGGGCTACGTCTCGCATAGCATCCACACCCCATCTCCATATTCACCACGATTGCGCCCCCCGAGGCTTGTAACTCCACGCCGCACTAACATCTTCCGCATCCCGCTTCTCCTCTATCTCCACCACATCTCTCTCCGTTTCCATGCGCGACTTGAAGCGCGACGCACGAGTGGTAGATGGCGCGCGAGCGGACGCCTGGACGGGCTCGTCCCGCTGAACAGGGACGGGCGCTCCGCGGGCGAGAACAACCGCGGGTAGGTCGGCGGCGGCGCGAACGGGGATGGGCGCAGAGCGGACGAGAACAGCCGCTGGCTCTTCGCGGGCGTGGTACGAGCGCCCCATGAGGCTCGCCGGTGCAGCGAGGGCGAGGGTGAAAAAGGCGCAGATGAACAGGATGAAGGAGAAGATTTTGGCCATTGTTCAACGTGGAAAATTAGGATGTGTGTGTTTTTCGTGCAGGAAGAATGGGGATTATGAGAAAGTCTGAGAAAATGCGCAGCAAGTCCTCTTAAGAGTGATAGTGACGGTCCTAATCAAAGGAAATGGGGTCGACTAGCGATAGATGGTGGGCGTATGAAAGAGAAATGCAACCGCGCCAAATTTAGACCCGGGTGGCTTTGTTCAGCCGATTTAGGGGCTCGGTGATTGCCGAGTCACTGTGGGCGGCTAGTTCGAATCCCTCCAAGTCTTCCTCTTCAACCAGTCGTACGATACGATTGACGCCGTGCACATCGAATGTACGTGCTCTCCGGGATCTGAAAGCCTCATTCTTCGACAGATTTATCGCCGGACACGTTTTTCATACGCGTAATCAAGTACATGGTGAGCTGGGCCTCGAGACGGGTTGATTAGTTGATAGTGTTGATACGGGTATTTTCTTCGAGATGGTCTACATGGAACGTCCTCAGCTTCTTTACATCACACTCACTGCTGCATTAACGATGTCATTGTCGTTATGGCACCCTTTGTTCGAAGCAGTCGAGATATGTTGTGCTCAGTCGCAGAAGGCGGCTCTGAACGCGATTGGCATACATAAGCTTTAAGCTGACCTGGTAGAGACAACTGAGTTAGTGTTCCCTCATCATCAAGACAATCTCAGGCCTTGGGCTACCCAATGGAAGACCCTACAAGACCCTAACTACAGAGCATAGTTTCCATATGCACTGAGCCAAGAATGAACATGCCTACCTATTTCTCCGTTATGCAGCTCTGATCAATGACACTGTACATGCGCATTTTCGCCACCGTGGGGCCAGAAAGCTGATCGCAGCGGTCGACACGATGATGTTAGGGATCATGGGTACGTATCGCGTAACTGCAAAGCGCGAATCGTTGTCCTAGCTGGCACGAGAACCATCAACATAGCGGTCACAGTTTGTCGTGATGGCCGGGCGACACACTGTAGTCTTGCACAAGTACCGTTCTACTGGAAATTGGAAGGCTGGCTGGACCCGAAACTCGCGAAATATTGCGCATATATGCTATAAAAACGCACAAATGATGCTGGCATTCATATGGCAGAGCAACGGAGATTATTGGTGTGTCTTGGCTTAGGGGGAACGAGATCGTCACGTAGATGTTCATCGGTGCGCAGGATCATCGTCGTAGCGCTGGAGTAGCTCCTTATTCTCGCGGCTGAGTAGTGTTTACCCAAAATAGAGTAGACACCGTGAAGGAAAGCGGCGTTCAGCGTGGCTGATGGTTAAGAGCAGAATTATTCGTCATAGCACGGCCCAGCGAGGCGGGTTCATCGATGCGGAGATCAATCTCGGCGACGGTGCTTGTCACCCTGAAGTAGCGCTGCTGAGTGGTGTGGCGATCTATTTAGCAAAAGTAGGGTGGACGCTGTGAAGGAAAGCGACGGGCAGTGGTTGGTGGTCAAGTTGTTTCATGTTGTTTGGCGACCACCTCATATTTGTTGTACTAAATCCAACTTGTATGGTTCTTCTACAAACTAATGCTATTCTAAAGAATCTCAACCTTTACTTGTAAATCCTCATACTTCGCAAGCCCATCAACAAGTCTCCCAACAACTTTTCTCTTCTCATCCCCTTCAAGACTGATCATACTTCGCCACAGCATATCCGCCGCAGAATGCGGCAGCCACCTCACAGCAAACTCCTTAAACTGCACATCCTTCCAACTCTTCTCCATCCAATCGAGGACTGACTCTACATCTTCCTTTCCAAAGCAACATGTCAAGTGCAGTGCCTTGAGCCCGGGAAACACATCGCGCGGTAGAAGGACATTAAGCGGCACGAAAATATATCTGTACGCAACGACGTGCACCTCAGTAAGGGATATCGCAGCACGCGCCAATGCCTCCCAGCCAGTTTGTGTGTTAGATATCGCAATATGGTAAAGGTCCAGCCGAGCAAGCGCACACCCAGAGCGCATCACCATTTGGCCTGCAGACATGAGCACATTGTTAATCATCGGATAATTATTTCCGAACACTGGCGGCGGGTGGCGGCCACGGATTTCCAAATTCAAGAGATTGGGAAGGATGAGGTAGTCCAAAATGTAGCACGCGGTAAAGTGGCTACATAGGAAAGACAATGAAGTCAACCTGGTCATCGAAATCGTTCGTGGCGAGGGCCCTATTAGGGAGAGCGAGTCGAGCCTTATTCTTTCCACCCATGGGCCTGCTTTCTCCAAAAGCGCTATCACCAGACCAGCACTGGCACTGACGCGAGTGCTTTCGTCTGAGCGCGACTCCAACACAAGTTCTCTCAGCGAACGAGGAAGTGAGATCTCAGTGGCTGTTTCGAGGACGCGGAACATGGAAATATGCATCCTCCGGATAGTTCCGCACTCCGCAAAGAACGACAAACTCCTACAGGGCCCACCACCGATAACGTTTAAGCGTGTGAGACTCGTCAAGTCGCGCCGCAAGGGAGAAAGATCGTCGATACTCTCCTTCGGAATGCACAATAGAAGTGTCGAAATTCTAGGCGCGAAAGGGAGAAGCATGTATACCAACGGGAAGGGGATGCTCAGCACGGCCGTGTATATGCAGACAGACAACGGCACGGTCCCAGAGCGAGCAAGATGCTTCGCTACCTGGCGCGCATATGAGACCTTCTCATCATCGTAGAAATTGCTCGCTATAGCTTCGATACAGATCGTAGACCAAAGCCGCGGGTTCTCTAGGACCACCCAGCGCCAACGTTTGCACGTCAGCTCCAAGGCCCACAGCGGATTCTTGGGCGGGCGATAAGGGGGTGCGCTACGCCATCCCTCTCCCGGTTCGTCGACGTCCCACTCTTCCGAGGTGACAGCCATATGAAAGATCTGCTGCAGGATTTCTGAAGGGACGCGTCGCAAGGGATGGAGCACGCTCGCACGGGCTTCCTCTGCTTGCCGGACAGTATCCTGGAATCTACGCCATGCGCTGGCGCGTGTGTCTAGTTGTGCGAGCTGCTCTGCGAGTGCAGTCCGCGTCTCGGCGATTCCGGCGAGCGTGGCCTCTGCATGTGTGCGAAGACGTGTAAGTTGTGAAAGACCGATACGCAAGTTGTGCTCCTCCTCCGGTGATGGAACCTCATTGCTAGCTTCCAGATGGGATAGACAGGGAAGGGAGGCAGGAAGTGGGAATGGCACGTCGGGAATATTATGATTGGGGCATGTACAATACGGCCGCGCCCTACAAGGCAAATCTGATATAAATTCCACGTCAATACACGACCTGAGAACGACGGGAAATACGCGCCTGGCCTTGGGCTCCTTGACCGCAACATTTCACGTCAGTCTGAAAGAACAGACTTGGAGGTGGAGACCAAAGTGAGGAACGTCCACGTGTTTCCGTTCGGGTTCTTTACGTGTACCACCATACTCAATTCTTCCTCACGCCTCGACTGCAATGATCCCGACCTCCTCTCACAGCAATAAAATCGTTATGAGGATTTGGACGCTCCCAGTCACACACTCAACCGATCACAACCAAGGGCTCTTTCAACTTGCTTCCCATCACTCGCTTTATGAGAATTAAACCCTGAATGAAGATGTCAGCCACTCATACACAACTACAATGTGTGAAGATGTGATCACGATAGTAGACTGTAGTGTTAAAGAAAGTGTGTTGAACAGAGACTAATTCATAAGGCCTTCTGTGCCATGTGATGCAAGGAAAGCTCAAGCCTTTGCCACGGAACACCTATGAGAGGCTACTTATCCCAAGGCTCTTTTGAGGTACATCACTGCACAGCAGCACAGTGTCAGAGTTGAATTAAGATTGATCTGAGCAAGGCAGAATTGATTAAAAAATGTCAGTCTTAATCTGAGCCTAATTCTTATTGCCATGTTCATCTTGACTGAATGCTTCATATGCTGATGGGCATTCTGGTGAATAAATAGAGTATCTACAGAAAAAAAGCCATGACAAGTGAACTGGTTAAATCAGATCAGGTATTCGTGGCAGTCAGCCGTGGGCATAAGCATCGACACATCCATCAAGTCATTGCAGACATAGTTCGTTTCGGATTCTCGAAAGGCTCGTGAGTGGACATGGCCTTTTGGGGGGTAGCAGGTGGAGTGGCCTCAGTGTCAGCCGAGGTCATGGCGGAATCGCGAGTCCGACTCGCAAGCGGAGTGGCCTCGGTGTCGGTCGAGGGCGTGGCGGAAACGCGAGTCTCACAGTAGCGACAGCACTTAATGCTGTGGGTGGAAGCCATCCTTGTAAGAGAGAGCAGAACAGTCCCAAGTCATGGTCGTCGCAGGCAGTCGCGGTCGGGTATGGTCACCAGTCCTTGACCAGCAATCACATCCGTTATATAGCGGTCCTATTAGTCGTTGTTCGAGTATGGACGCGGGCGAGAACGGTTCTCATAATCGGTCGCAGCTAGGTCGTCAGCTAGATCGTTGTGGTCGCAATCAGATCGTGATCAGTTGGGCTAGAGAAAAAAGCTTCAAGTCACGGACGCAGTCGGGTATGGTCACCAGTGTCCTTGGCAAGTGATCACAACTTGACTTTATCCAACAGTCCTCGCAATAGTTGTTCAAGCCGTGTAAGAAAGCAGACATCGCAGATGGGAATACTCTTCGTGGTCGGTCGTGATTACAGTCAAGTCGCCATTGTGTTGTGGGTCTCGGTCGCGCCGTTGGAGTGACAGTCATCGTCTGGTGAGCATCGCTGTTGCGCTCGTCACCAAAGTCCAGGTCCCTGGCCTTGCGGTTTATCAAGTCGTGGTGGAAGTCGCAGGAGTCTTGAGGTTTTCGAGGCGTTCGTTGTAAGTCTTGCTCAAGGCAGCTGGACGTCGCGGTCGCTCTCAGCCGTACTTGCAGGGAGTGGGCAGCAAAAGGTGCGAAGGCAAGAGAACTGCAGTTGGAGGTTGGTGGTGGATGAAGAGACATGTTGGACTTGGTTGGTTTCGAACCACTTCTGACTCAGCCTTGGTCGGCAGAGACGGCATGGGGACCTTTCAACATGTCCTGTTTGATTTGAACGAAATTGAGAGTGAAATAAACTCATTCCAATCTGAAAAGGCCTCTTGCAAACAATAAATTGTAACTTGACTCGGTGCAGCAGTGTAGTACTGCCGGTGTGGCGGCAATCCGGTGCCCTTAATACACCGATGGTGAAGCGGTTATCATGCTTGCCTTCCATAGCCATACCATTTGATGTGGAGCAAGCGGCAGGGGTTCGACTCCCCTTCGGTGTAGTACGTGATTGGCTGCGGTTCTTTTAAAATTTTTGTTAATTCTTTTTGCAGTTTCAATAGGGTGGCGAAGTTAGGGTGGCGCAGTAAACCTCCGGGGGCTGTTAGTAACGGTATCGATACTGACCCCCCGGAAGGCCCGGGTTTTGAAACCGTTACTAACGGTTTCCAATCTGAGATGATACGAACACGAAGGTAGACCATGAGCCGACCTCCCCAAGGGAAGGCCGCAAGCGTGTATTGAAACTCCAGGGAGGGCTACGTAATACAATGAAGCTGGGTGGGTAACTGAGAAAAACGACTAGCGGCGACGCTGTAAGAGATTTTTACAAACAAGAGTAAGATACTAGACATACCTGGCGGCGACGCGGTAAGAGCTGTAGAGCGGGGTCATGACCCGTGCTGCTTATGCGTCGCCGCCGGGCGTGGGACAATGAACCGAATGCGACCATACAATCGTCAAGAAACAAGAAAACCAACTATCTGAGAGAGAGATGTAAGTATCACAAGAA
>QLPD01007816.1:0-37328 GCA_003314085.1 Hymenopellis raphanipes | reverse complement strand
CATGCCAGACATAACGCTCAAGAGGCAATTGCAATGGCTAGGCAGAAAGCCCAGGAGTTCGATGTACAAGCTGCATTGGACCGGAAGAACAATGAAGCCAAGGCACAAACACCGAAGGAGCGCGACGATTCTGCATCAGCTTCTGGGGAAGCTGAAGCATCACCGGCGGTGAATGGAGCTCCTCTTGTGGACCGTATGTCCTCCTCTTGTCAAACGTTCATAATATTCTGACCGTTTGACAGTCGACTCGGATGAGTTGAATTTCCAGAACCCAACGTCGCTAAATGGTCCTCTTACCATTGGACAACCAAAAATGCTGACGGCTCAGTTGAAGGAGTACCAGCTAAAGGGATTGAATTGGTTGGCCACATTGTACGAGCAAGGTATCAACGGCATTCTTGCAGATGAAATGGGTCTTGGAAAGGTATTGATCTTGTTTCCTTACTTTTGCGGAACTGACCCTCCCATAGACAGTGCAGTCCATCTCTCTCTTGTCATACCTGGCGGAAACACATGACATATGGGGACCATTTCTTGTTGTCGCCCCGGCGTCTACACTTCATAACTGGCAACAAGAACTCACCCGTTTCGTGCCTAAACTGAAAGCGCTGCCATATTGGGGTAACGTCAAGGATCGCGCCACGCTTCGCAAATTCTGGAGCAAGAAGGAGATTAGTTACAACCAGGACGCGCCTTTCCATGTTCTCATCACGAGTTACCAGCTTGTGAGCAATGTTCTGATACTCCGCCTAACTCTCATTGCTTTTCAGGTGACACAAGACCAACAATATTTCCAGCGCGTCAAATGGCAGTACATGATACTCGATGAAGCTCAGAACATCAAGAACTCTGCCAGTGTCCGTTGGAAAACCCTGCTTGGGTTCCATTGTCGAAACAGGCTCTTGTTGACTGGTACACCGATTCAGAACTCGATGCAAGGTGAGTAGGCTCTGTTGTGTTCTTTCACTTGCCAATGTTTGACAAACAGAACTATGGGCACTCCTTCACTTCATCATGCCAAGCCTGTTCGATTCGCATGACGAATTTAACGAGTGGTTCTCCAAGGATATCGAGAATGCCGCAGCGGACAACAAGGGCAGCAAGCTTAGCGAACATCAACTACGACGTCTACACATGATTCTCAAACCGTTTATGTTACGACGGGTCAAGAAGCACGTCCAGAACGAGTTGAGCGAGAAGGTAATATCAATGAGTCAATTTACAATCTCCTACTCACCGCTCTCTGTGATCGTAGATTGAAATAGACATATTCGTGTCGCTCAGTGCCAGACAGAGGGCGCTTTACAAGGCTCTTCTGTCGAAGATCTCTGTGGCCGACCTTCTCGCCAAAGCTGCGAACATTGGTGATGCCGAATCTGCCAGAACCCTCATGAACCTTGTCATGCAATTTCGGAAGGTCAGTCCCTTGCTGTTCCCTGAGAACAACAATCAATCAATATTGCAGGTGTGCAACCATCCCGAACTTTTCGAACGAGCAGACGTTGTCGCACCTTTCGCCTTCTCCCAATTTGGACGTCCCGGCCCATTGTCGCGTGAAGGGGACTTCGTACATCTTCCTTATTCCACTCGGAATCCGATCGAATTTTCGGTACCCGCCCTATTGACGCAGAACGACGAGTTGATTAATCGCACTGATTCCGCGAGAAATAGTTGTCTCTCAAAGATGATGAACATTTGGTCTACAGAATGGATACACCGTTCTCTATACGAAAGCGAAGGTACCCTTCCGAGTTTGTTCGTGGGTCTTTGGAGTCTAATCTGGGTTTCCTAGTGTCAGCATCGTTTTCCTTCCTCCGCCTTCTCGGGGTCTCTGCCCAGGAAGCCCACTCTTTGCATGTATCACCCCTTTTGAAGCGGAGGCTTCTAGCCGTACAAGAGGATCGCAGGACTTTCGAGGATGGACCGTTCTACTCGTGCGTGTGGAAAGCTTTGCTGTGGTTTTCTAGTTCTGATCAATTGAATTCAGTGAGCCTGAGTTTTCTGCCCACTCTCCCCGTTCACCATGGGAGATGGATCTTTCTCCCAAAGTCCCTCGACTACCTGTGGTCGACGGCCTTCCGGATCTTTGTTCAATAACCTCCAATGTCTGGAAAGACAGCATACTCTCGCGCCATGACATGAAGTGGTATATTCCGGACGTTGTAGCTCCACCCATCTCTTTCAACTCAGGAGATCGTGCGTTGACTCAGATGCACACACGCACACTAGAGGGTCCTTCGGAATGTCTGGCCTTATATGGCGCCCCAGCTTCACTCAGAGATAGACCTGAATGTGCACCAATCTACAATGATCATTATCCCGGCCTCCCCGTCACTGGATTACTCGCGAACTCACCGGCTGATCAAATCTCGGCTTCACCAATGCAAGTTCCAGAAGCCAAAAGGCTTATCTACGACTCTGCCAAACTAGCGCGTCTTGACACTCTCCTCCAAGAGCTGAAATCTGGTGATCATCGTGTCCTCGTATACTTCCAAATGACGCGGATGATGGATCTCATGGAAGAATATCTCATTTATCGTCAGTATAAATACCTGCGGCTAGACGGTTCTTCGAAGTTGGAAGATCGACGAGACATGGTCATTGATTGGCAAACCAAGTACGTTTACATGCACGTCCATCATCATCTCTGACTTCTTCTTGCAGACCCGAAATATTCGTTTTCTTGTTGAGTACGCGTGCGGGTGGTCTAGGTATCAATTTGACTGCAGCAGACACGGTGGTCTTCTACGACCACGATTGGAATCCATCCAACGACGCCCAAGCTATGGATCGGGCTCATCGTCTAGGCCAAACACGTCAAGTTACTGTATACCGCCTCATTACAAAAGGAACTATCGACGAGCGGATCATCCAGCTTGCTCGCGTCAAGAAAGATGTACGTGCATGAATACACTGTTCTATGTGAATGCCAGTCTGAATTCCTCTTGCCCAGGTCCAAGACATTGTAGTCGGAAACAAGAACCTTACAGATGTGGCCAAGCCAAGCGAAATTGTACAATTGTTGCTTAATGACGACCAATTCGGAGACATGAAGGGCTCGTCGGCCGCGGACTTGTCGTCAAACAACAAATCGAGCGATTCAGGCTTAGCAGATCGTGATCTTTGGGACGAGGAGGGTGATGACTTTTTCGGTCATACAGTCTCCAGTACCGCGGCTGCTCAGCCGGGTGACTTTGGAACGCCATCAGAGGAGGCTGTCGTTTCAAGCACGCGTGGTAAGAAGCGAAAGCCTTCCACTCGTGGGCGTAAACCCGGCGGTAGGAGGAAGGGTACGATGGACGCTGACCTAGGTGCATGAACACTTCTTTGCATTTGTATTTTCTCGCATATTTGCTGGTTACTTACTGTACACTATGATCGTCTATATTCGTGTATTGATTCGATGATCAGTTTCTACGCCACAATCATGTATTACTGTGAAATATAGCTGGAAGCATAATACTGTATACATACACATAGCTACTACAAATAGTCCCAACATCTTGAGAGACAATGTAACTGCTCTACAACGCTGAACCCAGAACTTTCATGGCCAAAGCACGGAGAATCTGGATAATGAAGTGTAAGTCTCCGAGATTCCATCTTATCATGAGCCGTACCTCTGCCTTCTGGTCACCCGCGAGGTCATTGAATACTGCGGCGACACTCTTTCCTTTCGCATCCCTAACTGCGCCCAAACGATTACCAGCTACGGCTCCGAGAAGGAGCCCGGGTATATTGGCCACGATGAAGCCTAAACCGCCACCAGATACAGCGCCGACATATGTCCACCAAGGCACCGTTCGTTCTACCTCTGGGCGTAGCAGCTATACCACAGTCAGTACCATGGCAACCACATGGAAAATGCACACCTCTTCAAAGACGTCGGCGAAGACTCCTTCTGGACTCGGTTGCTGTGGAGCGGGACCAGCTCCAGAAAACATTCCCGCAAATTGAGAGAAGAAGCCAGTGGATGACGAGGGATCAGTATTTCTGGAGGAGCGCGACGCATAAAGAGAGTCGTATTCCCTTCGACGCGTGGGATCGGAGAGTACATAGTAGGCGTCCGCGAGAGCCTCAACTTGATATCAGCTGCAAAGGCGTGGAGTTCTTGGCGGCAAAACTTAGCAACCTGAAATTTCTCTGTAGCTTGTTTCTTCTCTGTGGAGGTCGCATTTACCAATCGGTCAGGGTGAGTTCTAAACGCGAGGTTGAGAATAAGCCTTTCAAGAGGACTTAATAGCAAACCTCAACGACTCCTTCTTGTACGCTTGACGTATCTCATCCTGAGTGGCACTAGAAGGGATACCCAAGAGCTTGTAGTAGTCTGGAAATTGCGACATGGTGGATAGTGGTGAAGCTCTATTTGATCAATTGCAACACGTCGACTGACGTCACGTCGGGACCTTCAAAAATACAACAGAAAATACCAGTACATAAGAATATATAACGAAGTAGTGTGAAGTAATGTGCAGGATTATCCTTTGTTGTCCTCACTGTATACAGACTCTGGAAGATTCCCACTGATGATCAGCGGTGGCGGCCTTGGCCGTTCATATGCATCGGGTGAATACAATCCTTCCGACGTTCGTCTTGGAGCACTGATCTTTAACCGAGGACGATAGGTCCCAGATAGACCACTCCTCCCTGGAATCGGGCGTCGAGGACCAATGGCAGGTGGATTGCGAGAGATGTACGGAGCAGACAGCGGTGTGCCGGAAAGAGGGGACGATATTGCCGGTGAGGATGTCACATTTCCCAATAGGAACGGCCGAAGACTGGGAGTAGACTTGTCGTGCTCGCTCTCACCTTCAGGACCATCCTCCTGCCTTGGTAGTAAGGCCGTCAATGACGGTGTGGCACTACCGACAACGACAGCACTTGTTGATCGCGCCAAAGTGGTAGCGGTGACAATGACGGGACTTTCATCACCAGACTCAACATCACTCAACTCTGCTCCGGCTCCTTTGAAAACACTTCCAGGACGCTGTCCCCGTAGAGCCGGGTCGGTGAGATCTGAATAACGATTAATGGAGGCTGGAGGATGTTACGGAAAAATAACTGACCGCCAATGAACGATGTGACGTCGTACTGAGTACCGGCAGAGTCGTACCGTTCATGACCAGGACCAAATAGATTCGGTGAAGTGGGTATCGACGAAACTTCAAAGCTGTCCTTACGAGTCGTTGATATGTCGGCCGGTATGAAACGAGAGATGGGAGGCGTAGTCCTAGTTTCCAATGGGCCGAAGGAAGAAACCGGTCTGTTCAGTACTGGGGGCTCCGGGAATACGCTCAAGGAAAACTCGCTCCTTGCCGACGAAGAATCTGCCTTGCGCCCACTGGAGGAGCTTGCTGCTACGCTGAGTGGATGACGAGGAGGTTTAGCCGTTAATGGCTCAGCCTCAGTTTCCTTTGCGAATGATTCAGATGACGGATCAGGCGAGAAGAGCCGCAGCGCTGCAATGCTTTTATCAAGCTCGTTCTGTTGGCGCAGAAGCTCGTTAAAAGACGTTTCACTGCTGCGTGCAGTCTCCCTCTCAACAGTAGGCTGAAATGAAACTCCGGAATCAGGACGCGACCTGCTCCCAGCGTCGATGATACCGTTCAGACCATAAACCGGGGAATCGTTGCCTGGGCGGCTGAATGACGGTGGCGGCAGAGGTATGCTGGGAGGCCTTTCCTGCTCCTGCATATAATACGAGGAGAATGAAACACTCGTACTGCGTTTTGATTGCTCCGCAAAAGTTCCAACTGCATCATCCGCTTCAGCGGGAGTTGTGACGATCTGGATACGGTTCCTATCTGGATCATTAGGCTCGTTATCGTCATCGTATATCGCGTAGTTCGCGCTTTCTAGATCGCGTTCCACAGGCTGGGTCACGCTGGGTGGCGTATACCGCTTGACGATACTCGGCGGCCGGTAAGGTTTGATGTCGAATACAAGGTTCGGATTTCGATCTACGACGGCGATTTCGGGAGAGTCGTCGCCAGGCTCAGTAGGTCCTGGCATTGTGACAGGTCGTGGGAGGCCAATAAATCCTTCCTTCTCGTTCCGTCCCACCTGGGTTTGCATGGGTAAGGTCGGACTCCGAGGTGGCCTTATCGGCCGTCGAACCGGTAGGAAAGCGATGACAAGTATGTACACAATCGCGATGTATAGCTCGATGGCCTGCAGAAAGTGGCCAAGGGTCGTGTCAGATAAATCGACTAGAGTATCCGTCAAAAGTCAAGCTAAGTAGCCGTAAGGAGGTTACTCACAAAAGATGAGCTGTCCAACGCCTAGACCTAGACTGATTGATAACGCCCCAATCGGCGCCAGGTAAGAAACAAGGGGCCGCCACCAAGGACGTTCGGTGGAAAGATAGATGTTGAGGAAGAGTTTGAGGATGAACAGCGATGAGACCACAATCTCCATCGTTGATTCGACCATGTAAATGACGCCGAATTCCCGCTGTGCAATCCTCCAAATGATTTGAAGAGTTGGAATGGCGACGGTCAGGCCCAAAAGACCCCACTTGAGGATGAAGCCGAGATACCCCCAACGCTGCCAGCTGTTACTATGCGCGTGGTAGCGGGGAATGTATGATTCGCTCTTGCGGAAAGGAAGAGGCTCGTTTTGTGGACGCTCCGAGACAAAGGCCCAGTAGAAGATGTAGCGAAATCCCAACGACAGAGCAAGCGCCACTTCTCTGGTATTGATGAGGCCCCTCACCGCGTCTAAACCCGCTCCGGAGGAAACTGAGGAACTGCCGCGCGCCAGAATTTGGCTAAGATCGAAGATAGAGGCAGCAAAAGCCAGCAGTGCCGAAAAATATAAACAAAGACCAAGACTAGATGTCAAATCCGTGAATACGAGTTGCATCTTCAAGTGGTATACGGAAGACACACAGAGTTACACGCTTCATTATGAGGAGAAAGGTCGAAATGCCGAAGGTCATGATTCCAACAGTAAAGAACGGTATATCTGTGAGGATAGACTCGAGCTAAACACGACAATTCAGCCGAGACGATTCAAGATACAACATAACAGGCGCACCGCGCTGTCATCACTAAGAGTGAGACTCTCTACTCGGCGATTCAGGCTCATCTGAATCTCCGCCAATATTACGCGTCCAATCTGCTCGAAAGCAATGCGTCGAAACGCTGTCCGATAGCTTCGAGGACCGTTGCAATGAATACAAGTGTCTGATCATTCGCCAGAAGGGAGTGTGATAGAAAAAACGAATGACCAGCGGGAGTGAAATCTCTAGCCTGTAACCGACCAGCGACTCCAGCAGATATTCACAGAACCGAAGTTTGAAGAGGGGTTAGAAAAGCGGGTCGGCGGCCAGCACTGGGGCCTTCACAATAAAGTTGAGAAAGGAGAAGGTCCTGAGAAACGCATGATGCTCGCAGCGAGCGAGGGAAAATCCACCGTAACGACGGTTACGATGACTGGACGCAATCCCAACTCTGTAACATCAGAAAGAAATTCAAACAAGGAACAAGACCTTTTCGGCATGAGCCGTCCAATCACCCCGCACCTTCAAAAAACTCAGTTTAAACTCGTGAGGAAACTCAGCGAACCAAGTCAGTATACAGTCGTACATACATCGATATTCTAGTAAATTCGCTTTCGCGTCAAAGCAGATTAGTCCGTGAAACCTTGGAAAGTAGTCCTTGTCATGAAAAGAAATCATCAAGTTTTCGTTCCTGTCATCTGTCGAACCAAAAACATTCCGCGCCCTTCATCAATGCTGTTTTTGCTCCTTGACCCAATCACACTCTTGGGCCTGGGGCGTAGACCAAGCTGCTTAGTAGGGCTGATACTTCGGGTCGGGCTCATACCACCTCCAGTCAGCTGTCTGAGTAAAGTTGCGTCTCCAAGCTGCTTGGTGGGGCTCAAACTCCTCGTAGGACTGGTGCCACCTCCGGTCATATGTCTTAGCAAGGAGCCTTCCCCACCTCCCACGCCGGTGAACTGCCTGGCAAGGGTAGTAGTACCAGTCAACTGCGGCTGCATTCCAGTCAAATTTGGCACCAGTGGCATTCGTGTCGGCGAATGCTGGGGGGACGCTCGGTTTGACAATAAAAGCTGATGGGTAGATTAGCAAGATTACAACGAAAGCATCGGATTTGGCTTCACCAAGCATTCACGACACCAAACACCCCCGTCTCCGTCAGTTTTGGCAGCGCTATCCAAGCGTTTACCACATCCTGGTTCGTCGGGATTCCTCGGCGGCCTTCCTCTTGGAAACATGGAAACTGGTTGTTTACCACCACATACTAAACAAGATGCATGCCAGCGAGTCCCTTGGGGTCCAGGAACGACGCCGCGTTCCATAATTGATACGCTTTGATGACATCCTGGACAAGCAGCAGAACCGCCAAATCTAGGAAATGCGTTGGTGTTGACAGTTGGCGTTGGGCGCTGATATCGCGAAGACACTGGAGTCGGGGATGGTGGCGCTTTGGGACTGGGTGCTGGTGATTTTCGCGTAGGAGATCCAGAAGTATAGCCTGGGGATCTACCGGGAGAGGAACTTGGACTGTAAACGGGAGACTTGCGACTGGGAGAACCAGGTATAGACCCCATGCTTACGCGTTTGGGGGGCGCGCACTGTAACATAGATAAGCAAGCGAGGAAAACAATGTAAAAGATTCAGAGATCACCTCGAGATGAGAGGGACCATATTGACCTCTTACGAAAATAGCCTGACCTTGCGCAGCCTCCTTGAACGGAAGCCCACAGACTGCACATTTGAAGCAATTTGAATGAAAGTGCTCCAGGGTGCCATCCTCGGCGGGCACAGTGACATATCGTCCACCAGTAGAGATTGAAAACAAACGTCTGCTGCATTTTGCACAGGATGAATTCGGAGGTAAAGTCTGGGTCGTACGGTCGGGCGTCGGAGACGCTTTAGACTTTGCTTCTAACCCGCCAATGAGGCTATCAGTGGGTGAACCGGCGACGCGTGGCTTGCCTAAGGACGAACGGGGTGCAGGCTCGGAGGGCAATACTAACGGCGAGTCCAACATATATGACGATATTGTTGCCGTGTCAGAAAAGTCTGAAATAAGATCTGGCGTCGGTGGGCTGGAAGGAACACGTGGACTATTGGACAGAGAATGATCAGGAGTGTAAGCTGGGCTGGAGAGCCTATTCATGAGCTTTTGGCCAGTATTTGCCTTCTGTGGCGTAGTATCAGGAGAGGTCACGGGGGATGTAAGATCAACACTACGACGCGTTAGGTTTCCGGGCTTGAAGCGTTCATATTTACCCCGACTCGGTGGGGTAGGACTGGATGGTTCCATACTAGTAGATCGATTCGGTAACGACGCTCGAGTGGACGGAGAACCAGGCGATTGAGGGAATGGTCCGGATACCGACATTCGTGGGCTGTGTTTGAATCGCGTCGAATCCACTGAAGGACTAGACTCGCGACTCTTGGTAATACCCAAGCGCATCTCCAATTCCGCAATTGTGGGGCTGCTCTCCCGACTTTTACGGCCAAGATTTTCAGCGGGACTGCCCGCCGCGGTGTTGATGCTTTCCCGCTTCTTGGGTGTTCGGTCACGTTTAAGGCAGTTCTCAAAGCAGTCTGAACAGGACGGTCGGCCTAGAAGATCAACCATCGGCGCATCTCCAATATGCTTGTAGCAACCCTCGCAATTGAAGCATCGCTTATGCCAACATTTGCCGTCAACTTCTATGAAGCCGCCCTCGGATTTGAGTGCGATAACAGGGCGTAGGCACGTCGGACAGGTGCCCTTGGAACCCCCATTAGAAGTGAAGCACGGCCGACATAGGAATCGCTGGACATCTGAAGTGGTTGGGTCGGGGTATATAGTAGCGTCAGGGGGAAACACCGATGCACATATAGCGCACGAATGGGTCGCGAGGCTCTCCGGGGACTGAAGGACAGATCCATACACCTTTGAGAGTGATTTGTCATATGGAGATGGAGAAGGAAGAATGTCGGCCTCTGGAGCAGCGACAGAATGTTTGAGGGGAGATGATGGCCGACCCAGCTGCGACGTCGTTGACGCAATGTGTGCTGAGATCCGGTTCCCCAAAACGGCTGGCTGTGATGAAGTGGTGGATCGCGTGGCCGGCCGAGGAAAGCGCTTTGTTGCATCTGACGCGGCCACTGTCGATGTTGAAGGTGTCGTTGTCGTTGTCGTCGTTCGGCGTGTGGGGGAGGGGTCTCGAGCAACATATGTGCGCGACCAGGGATCATTAGAACTGTCCTTGTCCTGGCCTTGGTTCCATGGGACAACTGGGGCTATTATACGTGAGCAAACTGGACGAAAAAGCCGAAAACGAGGACATACCGACAGCTGTGCCACCACACTTGCACCGCGTGCCCACCACAATGTCGCCGCATCGTCTACAGAATCCCATACTCGACTAGTGGTATCAAACGAATGACGGTGCGGGTATACTCAGTGCAGTTGTCGTGAAACAGTGGAGCTGCCTGTCAAATTCAACATTGGCACGGTCACGTGGCGGCTGACTGGTTCTTCGAGGGGTCTCAGTGGATCTCGAGGTACGCTGTCTAGGAACACCTTGTAGAATTGTACGAAACATTCATGGATACATTTGAAGCAAGAACAAATAAGGATCGAATCGCAAACTACATCCGGATTCCGGAAACGTGTCTATGTGTTAGCCCCAACAACGCATCACAATCGAGGCTTGATGATAGGCTGCCAGTCTACTCGCTCGACCTGTAGAATGCCGTTGAGATAGTTAACAGCAAAGTTATACATGATGACATACCATACTAGGGACCAGGTCCTCTACCTTGGCCGCACCAATCAGTTTCATGACCTTGACGATCTCATTCTGTAGTATGTTGATGGCTTTGGCCACTCCAGCCTCACCGTAAGCCTAGTATACAGGTTAGAAATGAAGACGGGAGAGGAGCTCTGCGATGTACACTTTGGGCATAGAGAAATGGTCTGCCCATTCCTACAGCTTTCGCGCCGAGGCAAAGAGCTTTAACTACATCCGTTCCGCGACGCACTCCGCCTTACGGTCAAAGAATCAGTTTCTGCGATAACTGTTGGCTTATCATTAACGCACCATCGATGTATACTAGAATGCGAGGAAGAGATATGAGCCTTTCGAATCATGCAAGTCAGTCGATAATCCTCACCTTCTAACTTGTCAAATATATCAGGACGCTGTTGACGGATTCTGTAGAGAACCTCGATAGGTGGCATTGAACTAGAACGTTCAGAAGGATTTAACTGCCGACATGACTGGGGCACTTACTATTCCAGTTGACGACCTGGTCGATAGAGTGTTGAAATGTGACGAAGCTGGGAATGGCACTGAGCACATACCTCCGTGGTTGGACAACAAAATACCGTCACAGCCTGCTTCTGCAGCTAGCACGGCATCCTGTTGGAAATCAATGATCTGAAAGGTTCTTTATATGGTTTGACCTGACCTCCACACATTGAACGCCTACGATGTGAGGGTTGGAAATGTGGATACGATATGTGCCAAAGGCAGCGCGCACCTTTGATAACAATTGGAAGATCGGTTAATTTGCGCAGCCACGGTATCGTCTGCGCTAAGGTCAGCTATATGTAGAGCATACACGAGCGATTCACCTTTTCCCAGGTCATATTCTGGTCGTCACTCCCAACAAGCGCACCTGCAGTCCCGGTCTCATTTACAATCTCATAGGTACCGCTCTCGACGTGATATGCCGGTTGTCCATTTTCAATTGCTTCCAAAGCCCAGGGACTCCTGATATCCACTTCTCGTTTTCCAGCAACTATGGCGTCAACCGTCAGGAAGATAGCTTTGTATCCCAACTTGACGATCTCTTGTACGCGTTTCTCGGCAATTTTATCGTTGTTGGACTTGTACAACTGGAAGAATAGAGTTTGTTGGGGACTGGCAGCCGCTGCTATCTCCTCATAAGATAAAGACGCGTTCGACGAAACCATCTGTATTATGGATCCGGTCTTCGAGCCTCTGGTGATATTAGCTTCGCCTGAAGAAACGTTCAACGAGAGTATAGTAAGATTGTAAACTATGCTCATACCAAGAGGGTGTCCCAGTTTGGCTAATGCCGCACCACATACAAACACAGGAATCGATGAATTATAGCCAAGTATCGTCGTCGATGGATTGCATTCCAAAACGGGCCTCATTACGCGCGCATTGAAGAAAAATCGCGAGAATGCACGCATATTTTCCTCGTTGGCTTTTAAAATTCAGTTGCAGGTTCAGGAACGGAAGGACTGCAGGTACCAATACCGTCGTCGGCCGCAGAAGAATAATAGGCCAACGCCTTGAATGACAAGGTTTTATGCGCCACATTCTGACAACAGATTAGAAAACAGTATCCTGTATCTCAAACTGAAGTACCTCTATATCGGCAATACTTAAAAGCCTATTGAGCGGAGGTCGCTCCTTCATAGCTTGTTCGACCCTGAGCTCGTCCTTGGTCTTTACTCTGTTGTCGCGTGCTGCCTGCATTTGTTGGGCCGCAGCTGCATCTAAAGGTCCTAAATGTTTTGAGGGCGGGAGGTTCTTATCTAAAGCGTCCGGTGGATGTATGGGTTCGTAGACGAGTGAGGCATCTTTGCCGGCATACTTCAAGATGATGTTGGCACCACCAGGATGCTCCTGAAAGGACGGCGGATGAGGTGGTGAATTGGCGAGTAGAGAGATCGTGTCCTCACCGACAAGAATTCTGTAACATCGTAGACCTTGTTATTAATGATCACCCAGCAGGAACTAAGATGACATCAGTACCTAAATACTAGGGCGTAAGAGGTACATACGCGGTACTGTTATGTTCAGACACTTGCTGGAGGGTAAGAGCCATCGTGGGGAGCGGGGATGCATCTCCAATTGTAATTGGAAGCTATTTAACTGGTGGGACCACGGAGGCAGGGCAGATGGTAAGGGACACGTGTGCGGAAGAATCGGGCCGATAAGCATGTGACTGATGTTGAAGGTTGAACAGGACCTTTGTGTGTGGTTCTCTCTCAACTTCTTTGTTGCAATCCAAGTACTCGCCCAGCACATTCATAATTCCTAATTCTTCTTCTTCAAAACGGTATATAATGAACAGGAATGCTTTGGAAAAGATGAAGCGCGTCGACCTTCAAAGACTGTGCAAGGTGCTTGGCGACGCTGCATGTTGATCGGCAACGATGCTGACGGTTTACCAGGATTACGGCGTACGAGCCAATCTCAAGTCGGAGGAGCTCATCGAGCTGCTCCTGGAGACAAGGCATGCATAATTCATGTTTTTAAAGGCCTATATCTCATGTAGCACGCAGGAAGCCAAATATTCGGTCCGTTCAACCGGTGCGGTCCGTATCGACGAGGAGGGCTAGTCGTTCTGCTGGCAGAGTGAGCTCTATGATCATTCACGATGAGGACGGGACGTCAAGTAACCAGGAATCGATCGTAACCTCCAATGAGAATCAAACTGGGCCACCAACCAGTCAAGCGTCTACATCTCACCCTCCTCGCACTCGGAGCTCAAAATACGCCCCTCAGACTCGGTTGGGAGTGGGGCGACCTGTAGCAGCGGGCGGGCAAGGTCCACGTGCCGTGACAAAGTCCCTCAGTCTATCAAAGAGAAGAGGGAAGGGTAGCCGGAGTGTGAACCCAAAAGAAACAACAATAGTTGAAGGTACGTCATCATCATTGACCCAACATTCATAAAAGCTCACAGTGCAACTCAGAGCCTGAACCTGAACTAGAGCCTGAGGAGCCCGTTGCAGAGGGGTCCGGTAGTATACACGCCGTATCCTCACACAATACGCCATCCCAACCAGAAGCACCCTCACCTGCCATGTCAAGGCCAGCCTCTTCACAGCCTTCACCTAGTCTTGATGACCGAATAGCGCAAGTCGTATGCTACACAATTATCGCCCGTATCTCCTCTCACGCTTGGTTTCTTAGATTGCTCCGCTCCAACGTCAATTACAAACACTGAAGGAAGACTTGGAACAAATGAACGCTCTCAAAGCTGAACTCGACCGATTAAAGACTGAAGTGGCCACTATTGGTCCTTTGAAAGAGAGTGTTGCCTTGCTTACATCGGAAGTAAAAGCTCTTCGGAGTCAATCATCTCCAGCCCAACTTCTGTAAGTACCAGGCTTTTGAGTCGAATAAAGACTGATGGCTTTTCAGATTACCCGGTTCGTCGATGGTAGTGGACAAGTCATCACGGCAATATACCCCAGGCGCTGCTCCTACTCTCCTTGGTAAACGCCCTCGAGACTCAACTGGCAGTGAGGATAGCGATGTCATGGAAAATGATGAGGATTCGACAGTGCATCAGGGTCTCATACCACCCGACAGGAAACGTCAACGCCTCGATGACGCGCACGCGGACTTTCCAAAAACACCCCCGAACCACCCTCAATCGCTACCACCGCATATCCAGCCGGATGATGTGATTCGTGGTGGTCCTCTTGGCACTCCCCCTCCGCTAGACCGTCTTCCGGAGCTATATGGAACACCATCTTCTCCTCCAGAACGGAAACGTGACAATGATGGCAATGGACATCCTTTCAATTTTACATTCACGGTACCCGTGCCCCCCACGCCGAATCCAGCATTTACCATGCCATTTGCATACCCTGAGCCACCCCAGTCGCCAACCCCCGCTCAGCACCCTCGGTCACGTCTGTTGGGTCCTCCTCGCGCAGACATCTTCCAGGCTATTCGTCGTGCGTCTATGGAGAGATCTAGGCAGTCCGAGTCGAACGCCGAGTCATCACAAGGACTAGGAACTTTCTTAAATGAAGCAGCCCTGGGCGCTGATTCTGACCAAGCTGGGAATAGCACGTTGTTATCTGACCTTGACGTTCTTGACCCAGAAGGAGGTAGCCCATCAAAGCGCACAATGTATGGCACAGAGATGGAATCGGACAACAGGTTCGGCGACTTTGGATTCGAAGGCGTTAATCCGAGTTATTGGGCGCCCAAATTTTGAACGTGTCGTTTTATACATCTAGCATATCTCCTTTTCAGTAATCGATTGTGTTGTATCATATCGAAAGCATTTGTAACCATTTGAAGCAATAAATTAGATAGCAATGTTGAACGTTAAGACGGGCATTAGATGGATGGCACAAAGGAAAGGACCTCGCGATACAGCAATTCCTTGAGTTGGTCTTTGCTGAGGTCTTCCTTTTGCACTGCAATGCCGATGAGGATCCGCAACCAGAAAACGACCTCGAGAGGACTCACAATCAAAAGCAAAGTACGTCGAACTCAAAGGTGTAACAATCGGTTCGTCCTCAGGATCATGCTAGGGGTTGTTTAGATCCCGCTGACAGGTTAGGTGAGAGTGGTACTCACGTATGCGGCGAGATATGGATGAGCCAAAGCCTCATCAACGGACATCCTCTTCTTGGGATCGAACGTCTGATTCGTAATACCCTTAGTGTGCACTAATTTGATTGATGAAAATCCTCACCAAAGTCCTCTGGAGGAAATCCACGGCTTCCTTCGACGCCTGGGGAAACAAGGTCGGGAATGGCCTTCTCTTCCGAATGGGCAGCGCCCGAATGTAGTCTCGCGAGCGCCGCGAGGTAATGGCGTAAAACTCGTCCAAGCTTGGGGTCCCTGTTTGAACACCATCAGTGATGCGGCCAAAGATGTGCCATGAAATGCACATGCCAATGACATCTAAAATGAGATCCAGCTGATGACTGTAGTCACGGCCAGGAAAGAGAGGTCGTCCGGTGAGTAATTCAGCAAGGACACATCCAATTGCCCAGATGTCGATGGCCTAAGTGGGTACCTTGCTCGTAAAGTCTAATTGGGGAAACGCGAGGCTACGTACCTTCGTGTAACACTTGAAGGAAAGCATGATTTCAGGCGCCCTATACCATCTCGTCGCAACGTATTCAGTCATCAGACCATGCTCCTTTCCTCCGGTTGCGCTTGTCTTGACGCTACGAGCAAGACCGAAGTCACAGACTTTAAGGTCACAGTTCGCATTCAGTAAGAGGTTGGCGGGTTTCAAATCACTGTGTAGAGGTTAGAAGCCTGATGATGATCGTGGTACTGGGCATGTACCGATGCACGATATCTGCACTATGTATCGACTTGAGCGCTCTCAGTGTCTGATACACGAAGTACTGGCGAGATATCAGGGTTTCAGTATATTCATTTAATGAGAAGGGAACTTACCTGGCAGTGATCATCGGTAAGATGCTGAGTACGAATCACTCGGTGGAGGTCCGTCTGCATCAGTTCTTGGATAACTGTTGAAGGAGGGTCAACAGGTTTGAACAAAATCAGCTTAGGCCGGCCCACAGTAGATCTCCGTGAAACTATCGAGTGAAGGCGGCTTGATGATATCCAGGATTGAGATGATCTATATCCACTGTCGTGAGTACACATCCCATGAACGCCATACGAACGCCGCACATTCTCGTTCTGACATGTCTCTGTGAAGAATTTCAAGAGCTTCAACTCCCTTAGCGTTCGAAGGCAGAACAAGGTATGGTCGAAAGGAAGGATCTTCTTGATAGCTACTTGTCGTCCAGACGGTTTGTGAAGCGCAGCCGCAACCGTTCCGTACGCCCCCTCCCCAATGGCGTGAAGGAGTTGATAGTCTTCACCTAAATGAACGTGGTATTAATAAGATATCCATGGCGTTTCTAGCGCAACTCACCGACGTCGAACTTGGGCAAGGGCTTGGGATTTTTGCGAGAAGACATGAAGGGCACTAGGATCCAGCCGTAGTGATTGAACCGGTAATAAAGGAGAGAAAAGAGATCGGAAGGAGACCAGTCAAGATCAGCAATAAAGTCCAGCAGTATAAGTACTCCAGCGCAATCACCGTCCGAGCCATCCCTGTGATATTTGATGGGTTGCACATAGGTACAAGTCTAGATACGGGCAGTGTGGGCTGCTGGGGGTGATGTGGGTGTTGTTAGTGAGTGACGGGCTTTTACGCATCAAAGAAACGTATAATCGCCGCAACCATATATCAAAGAGCATCATCTGCGCACGCGACTCGGCCAGAAGGTATTCAAAGTGCTAGGGACAACACACTTTCCACGAAATACTTGAGACGGTGTACCAGAACTGGCAGAACGACGAGCATCGGATTCAAAGCGATTACGTGCGGAGTCGTGTAATGCATCATCTTAATGGTAATGGCGTCTGAAAGTACCACTTAAATGGTTGTTGCTACACTTTGAACGCCGTCCGATATCCGAGATGGATCGTCTGGAGCGCCCAAGGGGGAGGAGCGGCAATGAGGAAAACTCTCTGGTTACCGGTCAGCATTAAAATTACATCGCATGTCGCATGGCCCACGTACAGAGCATGCATCGCTACCAGCGGGGTAGTGAAATGCAACGGAAATGCCTGTGCACTCAGCAGCTCATGAAGAATGTAAGTAAACCTCTTGGTAACTCGGAGTTGAACGCTTCGCGGCACTGTTTTCCCACGCGTCTAGTATAGACGAGCTACAGGCGGGCAAACGTGGCAATACGAGTCAAGTGAGCGTCTATATCAGACTACCGACAAAGCTTATTAGTAGGATGCGGCCATGGGACATCGACAAGTAGTGGCACAGCTCTGACGAACGTATAACACTGTCGGTTGAGGTGATATGAAGATCGGATGGTGCGGGAGGTGTCGTAGCCATCAGTGGAATTTGAACAAGAACTTCTGAACTTGAGCCCGATTTCATTGCAGTTGAGAACCCAAATGATGAGCAAGATTCAAGCTGTGCGACATCCATGAACGAGAAGGAGGTCTCCGTTACAGTCTTCGGGCATAACAGCATTGGACAGCGTTCAGAAAGGCTATCGAGGGCTATCGGTGGATTCGGGCAAACGACTTTTTTTTTGGAAACATGTGACATTTTCCCACACCAGTGGCCAATCACTGCCAAGATCCTTGTCATGGTCTGCATCCAATTTGCTTGGACGCTTCTTTGCCTGAAGCTCGAGTAACAAGTTTCCGATACTATTTGGATGCATATGATTTGACAGATGGCTTGGACAGCTTTTCCGGTCTGTGGCGTATGAACAGCCCGCGTTGATTGGTCCGTGAACCTGCATCTCCCTTGTCTTCATTCGTCCGTAAGAAGGTTAATTTATCCATGTCCAGGGTCCAGGGTATCACTCAACAGCGCGACTACAGAGGCCTCCTGGAGGCCTCGAAGTTTCATTAATAGCACAGATGGCTCCTAAACAGACTTCAATGCGTCTCCATCACATCAGAGTACGCACGTCACCTGGGCTATTGTTCTGTTGAGAATGAAACGAGGCACTTGTGCAACCAATAGGAATCGCGGATCGACATGTAGTCCCGCTGCTTTGGGTCCAAGTGCTCAAAGCATCTTCCCAGGGCCAGTAACGTATATAAACCTTGTGTCGGCTTTTTTTCTATTCATCGCCTCGTCCCCTTTCGCTCCCTACTTTTCTTTTTCTTACTTTACACTCGCTTGCGATGTTTTCTCGTTCCGCTATACTTTCTTTGGGCCTGGCCGTCCTTCCTCATGTTTCCGCCGCTGTTTTTGATGTTCAAGTTGGCGCTAATGGTTTAGCTTTTGAACCTGAAGCCCTGGTGAGTCGCGATCCCATTGTCCTCTCAGCTCGATCTAACAAGACCTGTTAGTTTGCCAATGTTGGTGACCAAGTTGTCTTCCACTTCAATCCCAAGGTATGTCCTCTGCCAATACCAAGATGTTGTCATTGTTGACCATGATTAGAACCACACGGTAACGCAATCGGCGTTCGCGTAAGTGCGCCTTTTCTTCTTCAGGACGTGAACACCAATGGCACATCCCAGTGACCCCTGCGGCAAGAAAGATGGCGGTTTCGACAGCGGTTTGTACGTTCGTTTTCCTTCACGATAAATGCGTGATGAATCTAACTATCCCATGCAGCATGCCGGTTGCTGCCAACACGTCGTCCGAGCTCCTTCCCACGTATACGATCACCATCAACGATGTGAGGATCCTTTGTAGGCCATAGATATCGAATTAACGCTCAGTAGACTTCGCCGGTCTGGGTGTACTGTAAACAGGGTGCCAAAACCGCTGCCAGCCACTGTGGCGCCGGAATGGTCTTCTCCGTCAACTGCCCCGCTGATGGACCAAACTCCTTCACAAACTTCAAGAATGCGGCGCTGCAGATTGGCGAGCAGCTTAAGGCTGCTGCGTCATCCACTTCAGAGGCGGCACCTTCAGCTACTGACAACACCTGGACCGCCGCTTACGGTGGATACACTGTCCCGCCCGAGGCTGAGCCTACCGTGAGTTCGGCGCCCTTTTTGCCGACCGTTTGATTCCTTATCTATTGTCCAACAGTTGGTTACCCAAACAATTACCCTGGACTCGACTTCCATTTGGACCACAACGTACTCTTCTTACGCTAATGCTCCTGCTGCTACGCCCAACTCTGCGGAGGGTAATGTTATCAAAGTAGTTGTTGGTGCCAGTGGCTTGACGTTCGACCCTCCTCGCGTTTCTGCCAACCCTCGCGACGTGATCATGTTCGAGTTGTACGTCTGCCATGGTTCCATATCTGATTGATCAACTAACGTACTCCACAGCCATGCTAAGAACCATACTGTGACACAGTCGTCTTTCGCGTAAGTGTTGTATCGAGGGCTTAACAGATATTGATGGACTGACTTGATTGCTAGTGACCCATGCCGAAAGTCGAACGAGACAACCGCCTTCGACTCTGGATTGTACGTATACCCGTCCTTTTTTTAGACCGAGTACTGTTGTTAAGTGCTTTGTAGCATGCCCGTTGATGCCAGCCTTACCCAAGGCTTCCCGACATGGAACTTGACTGTGAACGATACCGCTCCCATGTGGGCTTACGTGAGTACAAAGCTAGTGCTTCCCGACGGATTATTGACTGGCGCCAACAGTGCAAGCAGAAGACTCCCTCCAGTCATTGCGGTGCCGGAATGGTCTTGTGAGTGCCAGTTTTGACCATATACTCTTTGAATCTCAGTCACTCAATCCTGGACAGTGCCATCAACTCTAACGAGCAATCAGAACGCAACTTCAGCGCGTTCCAGAATCTCGCTAAGACGCTCAACGGCTCGGCAACCACTAGCGCTTCTGGCGCCGGAGCCTCATCTACTAGTTCTAGCACCACCGGCGCTAATGGCGCTCTGTCAGTGCGTGTCGGAACTGCTGGCCTCATGGTTGTCTTTGCTGCTCTGGCTACGCTCTTGTAAGGTGTTGTTTTTGGGTTTAGGGATGGGAAATTTGTGGTGATGAGCCTTTCGAGGTTTTAAACTGTTCCTTCATTTGTCATGAACACGACGGACTCATAGAGTTTTTATACCATTTCTAACGGACGATTCGATCATGCTTCCTCTTATATTCCGGGTCGTATACTGGTAATACAAACCCAACCATTAATGTTTTGGATACCCCAGTTGGTCTGAACGTAGTTAAATTCTTAAGCTCCAAAGATTGAGGAAACCGTATGCGTGTCGAGTGGAAGAACACGTAGGGAGACATAGAATAAGGAGGGATCCGCAAGGATGAGCAATTTCAACGTGATCAAACATCTAGAACTTGATATGATAATGTAAATCAAAGTTTGCTCAACGACATCTCGCCGGGAGGAGCCATCATCCAGAGTCCTCCACCAACATCAAGTTCACAGTTGTCTGTGGCATTCACAGTCTTTGTGTCCGTCCCACACAGCCTCTTCACTGCGTTCACGCTTGCAGAATCTCCACTTAGGACTTTGACATTCTGCAAGGCCGCCCTCGACAATTGCGGAAGCTTCAGCAAGTCCAGAGCGATCTGTTCGTCCACCCGTAAATGCGTGACTTGATTCTGTGGAATAGCGGTTATGGCGGAATGCAAAGTCCATTTCGGAAGGAGGACGAAAGTGGTAGGAGTAAGGAACATACGGAACAAGTCCGGTATGGGGGAGACGGAAAGCGTGACTGGAATACGGGTACGCGTTGAACGCGAAGTTGGTGACGAAGATGATGATGAGACGCGAGGGAGCGTATTGATGAGGTCTCCGTGCGTCGTCTTAAGCACTACATGACGTATTTAATACGTTAACTAACCGAATAGCAGGAATTAACAAGATACCCACCTTTTAACGACAACGACGAGAATGTAAGATACGCCGGGCTATCGTGCTTTGCTTGTTTGATGTTAACAGGTGGCATTTCAGTTTTCCTGGCGTACTGGACCATACGCCAGAACTCGGGCCACCATTCGATGCTATAACCACCCAGGATGTATATATGGGGTGCCGACCATCCATCGCTATCAATGAGCTCGCTAAATATTGATGTTACAGTCTTCAGATAGTCTGAATGCACGAAGAGACGCGTCAGAGGCAGCGTTTTGAAGGCATGAATGAGGTCGACACGTGAAAAATCGAAGGGTATGGGGGCAAAAGGTACTGTCTGGGATAATAGGGCATATGCGAGCACACTGTAATCCTGTAATCGGTTCGTGAGGTCTCAAGATAGACACCCATAGTTCAAAGCTCACCATGGTGTTATGGCTCATGATCCCGACCAGCTCGTTATTGTCATGCCTGATGTCTGCCCCGCCCTCTTCAGCGGAGGACGTCAAGACCGTCGCGGCGTCCTGTACACGCTTCAGAAAGCGCTTGTACGTCCGTTTGCGGCCTGTTTCGGTCTCAATGTGTAAAATATAATCATCATAATCCTGTGGGAGGAGGACGTTGTAGGCATTGTGGTCAATCATGAGGCGCTCCTAGTGCGGCTCTCAAGGCTAGTGGAAAAGTGATGCTGGTGGTGTGAAGGCAAGAATGGGTTCTACCGATCAACCCCACAGGTATTCCGAAAATCATGCTCCGTCCCCTATCGGAGCGGTCGCGCACCTGACTCGCCCGCTGATTGTCAACAAGGACCTACTGGGGAAAGGTAGTGGTTCGGAAAATCCCATGTGCGGAGTAATGCAACCCATTACAGGTAGTTAAACGTCCAGTTGTACAAACTAGAGGCCAAGCTCAGCGCCACCGGTACCAAAAACTGACTAGTTTAGCCCGTCGGTGGCCGTTGGCAAAAAACCATCATTGGTCCGCTGACTGGGCATGCCAAAAAATGGACTATGCACATGTTCGGACAGCGGCAGAACGAACGCCTATGTGGAAGAGAAAATGATGGTGAGAGTATGACAACAACGTCCAGATCACACGGTTATGGGTTTTCACCGTAGGAACTCCCAGGCATCTCAACAATTGATGTGCTAGTATTCTCGAGTGCGAACTGAAATACAACACTTGAAGATAAACATTGCAGCCAATAAATAAAGCACACGCCGCGTTAAGTAGACAAGACAGAGGTACTGAGTACAGTCAGCTACTCGCCAGCCTCTTTAGCCGCCTTCTTTTCCTTTTTCAGACGCTTGCGCTCACGCTTCGCCTCATCGTCCTCCACCTCGACGTCACCACCCTCCTTCGCCGCTTTCTTCTCCTGCTTGCGACGTTTTCGTTCGGCGCGTTCCGCATCTTCATCAACTGTCGCCGTTGTCACATCGGCTTCACCGGCTTCAGATTTACGCTTTCGCTTTTTCTTCTCTTCTTTAGGTGCTTCAACTTGGACAGCGGGAGCGGCAGTAACAGCAGGAGCTGATACTGGTATTGACGAAGGCCCAGCTTGAGGTTGCTAGCGAAGATGACGATATTACAGAGTTGTCGAAAAGAGGAACTGACACAGAACATACCTCATCGCGGGCGTAGTCGACGTAGTCGCGCGACCACTCAGTGGGGGTAACGCCGTCTATTTTTTCACCATGCTTTCCAAGCGTGCCATCCTTCACCATCTTCTTCTTCTTGAGCGCAACAGGTCCTAATCCCCATCGTCGGGGATACGTATCCCGCTCCATGATACACCGCTTTACTTTAGCGACGACGCCATGGTCGCAGGTTGCGAGTTCAACAGTTGACATCTGTGCAATGGCCAGGGCAATCGCCTCACCTGAGATAACTTGAGAACATATACAAGACTAGATAATGACAGAATGCTACCTTTCGTAGTCATCAAGACGACTTCCTCATTTAATGAGATGTCGGCTTCGTAACGCAGGAGACCGGGGATCATGAGTTTTGCGCCATAGCATACCGCGTTAACTGCACTGTCCTTGACTACTATGCGCTTGTAACCGACTAGTAAGCATTCCAAAGGGCGAATGACGCGTCGCAAGTAGGACTCTGTGATCTCACATGAGATGAAAGCTGTAAAGAAAGATAGCGGCACAGGTAAACACACCATCACGAGTGTTGTCGTACATCCATTGCGCGTCAAGGACATCATGCATCGTCACCATGTCATCGTTCTCGGACATAGCCCCACTTCGTACGCGACGTAGTTCCTGCATGTGGCCGCCAACGCCCAGTATCAACCCGAGATGAACACATAATGTTCGGATGTATGTCCCTGCTTCGCATGAGACCCAGAACACGGCAAGGTTGCGTTTGTCGTCAAATTCGAGAAGTTTCGATTCGTAGATGGTGCGGATGCGGAGTTGTCGCTTGACGGCAGAAATGAGAGGAGGACGCTGGAAAAGAGCGCCAGAGAGGGTCTGGAGGGAGCGAGGGAGAGCAGTGGGATCAGGAAGAGCAGCATGTAGACGGAGTACGCAAACATACTCCTTACCTGTGGAAGCGTTAGGAACCAAGAGTCGACACTGAGGGAAGACTACTTACCAGCTCCTTGTTGTGATTTGACTAGACGAGTTGCCCGGTCAATACAGACAATCAGACAGCCGGTGACTTTTGGGTCGAGCGTGCCACTGTGACCAGTCTTTTCTACTCGCAGAATTCGGCGCAGCCATGCAACAACTTCGTGCGACGACGGATTTGAAGGTTTGTCCAAGTTGATGACACCAGATCTGGCACAACCTTTAGAAAAAGGTGAAAACAAGGTGAAAAACATTCACTTTATGTACGACGTTATGTCCCGCTTAAGAGGAACACAGCCAGCAGGGATAGGCGTAAAGTGACCCGACCGAACCAACAGTTTGTCGTAATTTTTTAGTAGCAGCGGCCATTGCGAAGTATCCAATTTTGGAGTATTTTCTGGCTTGAGAGCAAAGTCGCCGTCCAGCTGTGCCGACGAGATCTGCTGCTTGGTCATTGCGGGCGCCATCTTGAGCAGCGAGTCGTGAAAGTATTTCGCAGCAACTAGCCAATTTTTTTTGCCGCCGGACGAGTGCCGGACGGTGTATCCGGCGTTTGCCGCGTGATTGCAATTGACTCTGAGAGTCCGTTCGGCCAAGATTTTTGATGAGAAACTCAGGGTCTGGCCAGAATCTCGGTGGTCGGTCCGCACCACCGCGCACAGGCGAGATGGTACTGATTGTCGTTTCTCGCCTGTATTGCTGTAGAATTACAAGTACAGTTGGCATCCAATACTTTGAAACAATATTATAAAGCTTTTTATACACTGGAATCCCCTCCATCAGTAGCAAGGCCAAAGTTAACGAAGAATTGAGTCCAAAAGCAAGTAAATTGTCTAAAATGTAGGTAAGGTCAAGTAGTAAGTGACTAGTATCATTGGAAACATGATTCTAGTGTATTTAGGAGCTGTAAAGTGCCTTGTCTTGCATGCTGTCACTGTTAAGAGCATAGGAAGCGACAATCAGTACCATCTCGCCTGTGCGCGGTGGTGCGGACCGACCACCGAAATTCTGGCCAGACCCTGAGTTTCTCATCAAAAATCTTGGCCGAACGGACTCTCATGTCCGCCTCTGCTGGGCCCTCGACGCCCTCGAAAAAGCGCTCAAAATGGGATGAAGATTCACCACAAGCGATTCAGAAGGAGCAGGCTGTGCGTCGCGTCAAGCCCAAGGTGGCGTCACCGAGCCCTGCGACGACGGCTGTAGCGTCTACCCCACTAGCACAGGCTAAACAGATCCATAACGCCCAACCTCGCAGTATTCATGTTCCCATTCGGACGCGCCATCCAGCCATTACTCCTTCTCGGTCCGTGTACTGCTACGAACGCCTCAATCAAATCGAGGAAGGCTCATATGGCGTCGTGTTCCGCGCCAGAGACAAGGAAACAGGCGACATTGTCGCGCTAAAGAAACTCAAGCTAGACGAGGAGAAGAACGGCTTTCCCATAACCGCTCTCCGAGAAGTGAACGCGCTCATGACATGCAGACACGAAAATGTTGTCAGAGTTCGCGAAGTTGTTGTTGGAGATACGTTGACACAGTGGGTGTTCACTAGGCACTGCTCTTTATCGAGGCTTATACAGAGGTTCAGAGTATTCGTCGTAATGGACTTCATTGAACATGATCTCAAGTCGCTACTTACGATGATGCCTGCCCCCTTCCTCCAATCTGAAATCAAAACGCTCATGCTCCAATTACTCTCCGCCGTCAACCATTGTCACGCCAACTGGATTCTTCATAGAGATCTGAAAACTAGCAATCTCCTCATGAACAACCGAGGCACCATAAAGGTCGCCGACTTTGGTCTTGCCCGACGTTACGGTGATCCCGTAGGCGTCGGCGGACTCACACAACTTGTCGTTACCCTGTGGTACCGGTGTGTCTTCTCATAATATTCAAGGCTAGGACCTGTATGACTCGTCGTCTAGAGCTCCAGAAATTCTTCTCGGTGCAAAGACATATTCCACCGCTGTCGATTTGTGGTCTGTGGGTTGCATCTTCGCAGAGCTCCTCCTCAAAGAGCCGCTCTTCCAGGCAAAAGCTGAACTAGAATTGATATCTATGATCTTTAAGCTTCTGGGTCCGCCTACTCACAACTCATGGCCAGAGTACTTCTCGTTACCCGTGGCAAAGACGATCAGCCTTCCATCGCCTCAACCTCACCTGTTCCGCGCAAAGTTTCCATACCTGTCTTCGAATGGACTCGACCTTCTGATGTCTTTTCTCACGTATGATCCTGAATTGCGTATCACAGCGGCTGAGGCGCTTGAGCACCCATACTTCAAGTATAGCTTTCCTTTCATCTGTCGTCTCTCTTTGTTCATAATGTTATAGGGAGTCACCTCTGCCCAAGCACAAGGATCTTTTTGGTTCGTTTCCTTCTGCAGCCGCTGGAGAAAGGTTTGTGGTAGTGAGTCTTGTCATCACTTGATTTCTGACCGTTTTTCAGGAAGCAAAAGCTGTTTGAAAGCCCTTCTGCTCCAGCCCGAGCTGCTGATTACAAGATCTTGACGGAATTCGACGCATGACACCTATCATCATTATTGAAAATACATGGTTTGTCCACTTCATGATACATCCGTACATATTCACAACCGATTAACAAAACATATCAATTATCTTCACTGAAATGAGCTGTAAGCATTTCTCGCATCTTGCCAAATCTTTCGCGAGTGCGGCCCATTTCCCCACACTTATCGTAATACGATTGAACTTCTTCGACAGTAAACTTGAAATCCATCGCGATGTCACAGATGGCTTGATCAATGACATGCACACCGGGAAGAGGCATGAGATGAGGCTCGCTGATGAGGCTGTCAATACCAGAATGCAACGGAGAGAAGGGGCTTACTGCAGGCGAGCCCGCTTGTTCGGGCTGCCCTCAGGGAGTCCTTCAGACGCCCGCCGTTTAGCCCAGCCCGGTGGAGGTCCACCCCCGACGCGAATAGCCCATTCGTCTTCACCGTCATCAAGCTCTTCTTCAGGTCCATTTCCGCCAACAACATGCATATGCATGGGATCGTCGGAAGGTCCCGCAATCGGGATGGGCGGACCCTCTGGCGGCAAAACACTCAACGGCTTCTGCGACTGAAGCTCATTCATCTCGACGCGAAGATCCTCCTCATCTTTGACATCCTTGACCTTGCGCTTCTTCTTGGGCGCCTTTTCCCGGACATATCCATATTGTCCTTTCTCTCCGAGAATAGGCTTCGTTTCAGCGACGATGGCTGAGATCATTTTGTCCATTCGCTCGGCATTCTTCTTGTACCGCTCTCGCCAGGACTGCCATGTGTGGCGTGTAACCCAAGAGTAATCTGGTTCGTCACTCTGTTGAAGCTAAGCATCAAGACCTGAGAAATTAAAGTTATGCGTACCAGTTCAAGAAGCTGCTGATAGAGCCTATTGCCTGTCCGACCTCCAATCTCCTTGTACGGTATTTTGCTCGCGATCCAGCCGCAAAGAAGCTCGTCATCCCTTTCGTTGAATTGGGTTCGTCTGAGTATAGAGTGAGATGAATCATGAAAATCAACAGAAAAAAGCGTACTCTTCGCCTCGCCTTCTACCTCCAGGGTTTTTAAACACGACAGGCGTGAAAGAAACAATGCCCTTTTCGATGCATTTCTTCACCCACAGATAAGACTCGACATGAACGGCCGGGTTGCCATCGTATGTTTTGACTAGAGCCTGGAAGACCTCAGTATTAGGGTCTGCCAGAACAACACGTGCGGTTTGCGGTGTGGCGTGAGGATCGCCGCCAGAGTGCTATATCTGAGCCAAACTATTACCAAGACGAATTCGAGCCACTCACCATGATACGCTCACTGAGCGTGTTCCTGGCGTTGACATTGGCGATACTAGAATGGATATGGATCGGGATTGGAGCACCATTTTCGACGAATATTTGGCGGAGATGGGTTCCAGCAATCTTGCACGCTTCGACAAAAGTATGTGGGACGAAGAAGCGATGGGGTCTGTCTGGCAAGGCCCAGCATTCCCGTAGGCGTTGTCCTTCCGCTGTGCCAAGAGAGATCAGGACATAGCCCTGTCGAGGAACTTTTTCTTCAACTCTGCCTCCAAGTTCGAGGATGGTCTGTGTAAGTTCTGCACGGACGTCATCAGGAAGGTCTCGTTGAATGAAGAACTTGACAGCAGTATGGTTGTCTTCTTGGAAGATGAGCTACAATACATGATCACGGTTAGTCACAGACGTCCAGGTAGCGAACCGCTCGCACTTGCCATCGTAACCCCAGCCGCAAGAGAAACCCGAGGTTGTGGTTAAGGTTAGACCAAGGATGCTTAGTCATAATTTGTCGCCACACAGATTAAGTCACCTCGGTCCTCGACATTAGTGCGTAGATATACAGGATGTCCTTGATATTCTACACGGCCTCGTTAGCATGTTTTGAATAATATGCACTATGTATTGTACGAATAAATTAGACGGGGCAAAGACGTAGGATCCTGAAAGATCCGGCATTTCGTTCGCAGATGTATATCTCGTCATCCTTCCTTCCCAGGAACAAGACTTCATCCTGCATATCATTATCGACGTACCCAACATTAAATTCCGTCCTCCCAGATGGCGACTTGGTCGATCCAGTGCTCATCTTCTTACTGGGTATATGACTGTTTTTCAACTTGGAGGGCAAGAGAGTGGAGGCAGTAGACCCAGAGATGGGAGTACCCATTTTCCACACGAACGGTCCCCTGCGGTTGTAATTGGAAGGCGTAGGATTGAATTGTGGCAGAGCGGTGCGAGACTCATCACCCGGGCGAAGCAAGGCATCGCTCAGGTCAACGGCTTCTAGGCCTCCTTGACGCATTGCCACTAGAACGGAGCGATCCTTCACATCGAAAGCCTCTAAGCGCTTGACGTCGCCCATCCGGGCAGGTAGAGTCGGTTTCTTGGTGGTCATTACGGGAGTGTCTTCCTCATCTTTGCTCCACATGAATCGGCCCTTTAAAACTGATCTGCCGCGATTGTCGACAATAGTTGTGCTATGTCCACCTCTTGAAGAAAAGAAAAGAGCGGGTGGCCCAAAATGACGAGGTTGGGCGAGGAGTGATATGGGTTTGAGGAGTGGCTTGTCGGACGCTTGGAAGATAGAAGGAGGTTCGGGTTGCGCAGGCGGAACGACTGAACGGAAAGGATGAGTGGGATCAACACTCTGCAACCGAAGATCTTTCAGCAACATGAATTCCGTGTCTTCTTCTCTGCGCACAGGGAGGTCAGGCGGTAACAGACCATCCTTATACCAAGCCTGCATCAAAGACGCTTTCCAAGGACCTGCACAAAACCCATGAAAACTTGGAATAAAAAGAGGGTTAAAACACACCATGAATGACATTCTTGGGATCCCGATAAAACCATTTCGAGGGAGCCGATGGGGTTGGAACAGGTAGGCCAGGAGGAGAGAATTGAACTTGCGCAAGATCAGAACCAGGTTCTGGTTCGTGCTCGGTCCGATAGACAATGAAATCCGGGTATGTAGGCGGAATAACGTATTCATCGGCAATGGACGCCAATGGAAACTGTGGCGCGAAGGAAAGCTGCTGGAACGTCGTGTAGGGCCCCATTTGAGCAGTGGCGAGAGCAACTATTTCTTCGGGATGCGCAACAGTGGAGGTCGTAGTTGGCTCAACGGGTGTAGAAGGGCGATCAGGAGCCAAATCTGTCGCCCTTTCGCTGGAATAATTAGGATGTTCTTGCGCAATAAGTGGAGGCGTCTGCTGTCCTTCAGGTCCAGTCCCTGTGGCTACAACATTCGAGCCAACAGCAACCGATACCCCAATGCTGACATTAACATTGGTGTTCTCTTCCTCGGTCAATTGTGGTTCTGAATCGTTCGCAGGTGCATCTGCTGTTCGTACTTCTCGCGCTCGTCTCCTTGCTGCTCTTCTCTCTGCGCGACCTATTCGTACCTCACGAACACGAACCGTGGCCGGTTCGAGACCAAAAACATTTTGAGAAAAGACTAGAAACACCTCCACAAGATCATCACCTTGCAGTTGGAGTTCCAAAGATCGAGGAGAGTCAGGCAAAATAAATGTGCGCGACAAGCCAAGGGCTGTCCGATAAGTGCCAGCGAAGAGTTCCACTTTCTCCCCATTTTCGCCGCACAGGATAGCTAAAAAGCTACGAAAGAGTGGCACGTCAGGAAGTGAGTATGGCATTACAGGAAAAACACAGACCTCTTCTTCGCTGTTTCGACGGCTTTGACAAGTAGAGCCCCTTTGGTACCAGGTAATTTGACATACTCCAATTTGGGAGGCGGAGACTGCGTCACGACAGGGGCCCCCAGAGATCGTTTAGTACTCTCTTCGACACTGCGGGATGGGGATGACGGTCGATCGTCCCCACGTCTGTTGTGGAAAGCATTCGTAAGGATACGAGGAATAAAGCGCGATCTCGACGAATGAGACGATATGATTGAAGATGTACTGTCCGGTAATGGCGGGGCATTTAAGGTAGACGAAGACGGCAAACTGGCAGTTGGCGAAGAAGACGGTCGAACGGTCGTAGCTGATCTGTTCGACCTGAAAGACGTTGAACGCGTCAACATTCGCTCCCGCATGTTGCCTGTCGAATTCGCCGCAGGTATCTCACCGGTGGAGCGTGGAGGAGACGAAGTTTGACCAATAATGACAGACCACCGACGACGACGGTTGGTGTTCGTATCATCCGGCTCCTGCACACTTCCGTGATAGTTGGAGGATTGAACGTCCGAACTTCGAGGACTTGCAACATCGTCACTATCTCCATTGGTGGAAGCTAGTAATATGGGTTGCTGGGCCTGTCTGGTACCCGGAGGTGGAAGATTGGGAAGTCGGCTTTCCTGGAGAACTTGGGAAAGGCTGATACCGTCGACATCCTCATCATCCTCATCCACTTCCGCGACCGGTGTATCTGGATCGTTGAATTCACGGGGCTCTCTCGATGGAGAATGAGTAAGCGCCTGGCGGAGCGTCAGGAGGGTAGGAGCGGGGGAAGGCTCTGGGGGTGGAATCGAGCTTGTTCTTGAGAGCGTCAAGTCTAAATTTGCCGGACGGTTCCTTCTCGTAATGGAGGAAGAGTGGGTATGACGAGGAGGGCGGGGGAGGACAGGCGTTGTATGTTGCTGCCCCGTTGAGCTTGTTCTTTCGTCGAGTGCCTGGCTTCCGCTCGAACCAGCAGCAACTACGTTTATGGCCTCATCGTCACTAGATTCGACCCAATCTGCTTTGGAGTCCGGATCCTCCGGTCTGATTGTAGCATTGGTATTCCGTCGAATAGCACCGGCGGTCAAAACATCAGATACTGATGTTCCTCGTGCACGAGTATGAGGCGGTGATAGTGTGTTTTGAATTGAAGTCGAGTGTTCAAGTGGCGAAGCATACGGAGGTGGATGGCCGGACGGTACTGGTACAGGCGGATGGTCCTTGGAGGAACGGGATTTTGGCCGCCGAGTTATTGTGGGAGTTCGTGGAATGAGTGGTAGGGAAGGTAGTAACTCCGCTTTGTTAGAAGTGGATGACGTTAATGAGGATGACTTGGAATGTTTGTCGGTGGAATTGCGTGGCTCGGGCATTTCACGGCCAAAGACGGGGGTCTTCTTGCTGGCTTCCCTGCGCTGCCGCTCTCTTTCACGGCGCAATTCAACCTCTATCCGCCATTCAACAGCCCTTTTGACCTCTTCTAGGGCGTATACACGGACGCCATCCCGACGCCCAGCTATTGCGACCAATACCCCCCGCTGCTCCATTACAACAACACTCCTGAAACTTACTCTGCGAACGAGAGCGTACGGCTGAGGAGCGGGTGGTGATATGAGAGGCAGAACATCAAGGCCTTGTGCGTGACAAAGTAAGAGATAGTGGGGTGCCAGAAAGGCGCCGCTAGAAGGTGGGGCACTAAAGTGGGCCGGTGAGAGGTCCGAAGTGAGAACAGATAGACAGAGACCAAGCTCTTGAAGTGATGGAGGCGGTAGATCCGGGGGAGGTGTGGTTGGACGCAAGGGAGGTGAGTTTGGACGTGAGGCTACTTCTGCCTTTTCCGGCTGGGAAGCATGCTCTTCACGTATTGAACGCTCTGTGTTTGGAGTGTGTTCACGACGATGGATAAGGTTGTTGAAGAATCCCGATAGACGGTTCGGTGTCCGAGACTTGATCAAAAAGTTAAGGCTTAATAACGAGAAAAAAAGGTGAGCACACACCTCGGTGGTTGCTGACCGGCGTCTGGGTCTACGATCGTCTGCAGAAACGGTGCTTGGACGCGCAGAATTATGGCTACGAGCAGGCGATGGGGGTGGTATGTAAGCCGACGCTGTAGATGATACCGTCCTAGAAATGTATGGTTCAGGAGGTGGTGGATGGTGGGACACGGTAACGGCCGGCAAGCTGTGGGCACTCGCGGTCTCTACCGCCTGGTCTGCAGTGCTGGATATGGAAGGACCGCGAGAGGGCGCAGTGTCCGGATTCTCGTCCTTGGCTTGGGCGGAAGTAATGGTGATTGTTTTGTCTCGAGTCTCGATGTCGTGCAGCTCGACCTGCTGGATTCCTGTTGGCAGATCTTCATAGTGCTCATCCTCGAGAGTGTCTGGGGCATCGCTGAACTGGTCATCCTCGACGACGCGGCTCATGGCGGTATAGAGTAAAAAGTGAGAACTAAGACACGCTAGGTCACCGATCCGCGAATACGAGAGAGGATAAGGGACGACTCTAATGGTCACCGTAGCATGAGCCTTATGGGGAGGTAAAGGTAAGAGTCCCAAACAACACCGACAGCACCAGCAGCGCAGGGTCAAAGTTGCCGCTGCTCTTCCGGTCATTTTCCCACGCCACAATGTGCCTGCAATACCACACAGTGACATTGACGACGACGACTACGAAATTCGTTTGGCTGTCATGATACTATCCTCGGCCTCGCGCCGTATTTCACCGCGCGGGCTTAGCAGAAACATCCTCCAATGGCGACCTACTCATTCCGGGCCCCCCAACCTCAATGCAGTCTCCGAGCAGGACCTCGCCCATTTCACAACAATCCTCGAGCCTTCCTCTATTTTATCCACCCTGCCTCCGATGGCCTTACCCGCCACTGAACTTGATCCTTTTAATCAAGATTGGATGGGCAAGTATCGCGGCAACGCGTCCACTGTCCTGAAACCCAAAACAACCCAGCAAGTCAGCGAAATTGTCAAATGGTGTTTCGAAAAACGAATAGGTATTGTTCCTCAAGGTGGAAATACTGGCCTCGTCGGAGGGAGTGTCCCTATCAAGGATGAGGTTGTTCTCTCACTCGCCAATATGACACAAGTCCGTTCATTCGACCCCATTTCCGGTCCGTCATTCGTGATCTATGTTTGATATGTTGATATCCACACACCCAGTCTCCAGGTATCTTAATTGCCGATGCTGGATGTATTCTTCAGTCCTTGACGGACTACATAACTCCTCATCATCATATCATGCCCCTCGACTTGGGCGCAAAGGGTAGGTATGTGTAACATGTAAACAATTGTGACTCGATCCAAGTCCTTACTTATTCATCAGCTGTCAAATTGGTGGGAACGTTGCTACCAACGCTGGTGGACTCAGACTCCTCCGGTATGGATCTCTGCATGGATCTGTTTTGGGTCTGGAAGTCGTTTTACCCGATGGAACAATCTTGGACCAACTCACCGCTCTTCGGAAGGACAACACTGGTAATTTGCTGAGCTCTCCTCACTTCCGATGCTTAGCAGCATGCAGGGTATGACCTGAAACAGCTGTTCATTGGTGCTGAAGGAACACTTGGGATAATAACCGGAGTGTCCATTCTAACCCCCCCTGCGCCTCAAGCTTCGAATAACGTTATATTGGCTCTTCCTCACTTTGACAACGTTCTTCCGTTATACCAAGTAGTGAAACGGGAACTGTCTGAAATCCTTTCCGCATTCGAGTTCATTGACCGCACCGCTTACGAACTTGCCGTCAAACATGGACAAGGCCGAGCTCTTAGCGATGAGGATATCGAGGGTGCTGCGTGTTTCGTTCTTGTTGAAACGAGCGGTGGTCGCCGGGAACATGATGAAGAGGTATTAGGTTCTATATATCCATATACCATGGTTCCTCATGAAATCATCCAGAAACTGAATACCCTCTTGGAAAATCTCATGGAGGCTGACAAGCCTTTAATCAATACAGGCGTACTATCGCAATCTCCGGCACAATTCTCCTCTTTGTGGGCTCTTCGGGAAGGTGTCACTGAAGCCGTCTCAAAAGAAGGCAAAGCTTACAAGTACGACATATCGGTGCCTCTTCACACATTCAAGGAATGCGTTGACGCAACCCGGGAGCATTTAAGAGCAAAGGGTCTTCTGAAAGAAGGCGCAGTGCGACACGTTCTCGGTTACGGACATGTCGGCGATGGTACGTTGTCGTGATCGCGATTAGTGAGTTGCTGACACCAACTTAGGGAACTTACACTTAAATATTGTGGCTGATGCGTACACTCAGGAGATTCAAGACGCTCTCGAACCTTTCATCTATGAACTCGTTCGTAAGTTAATTTGAGTTAAATTGCGCCTAAGATGCAAGACATTAACGCCTAGCACAGAGTTACACCGCGGCTCTGTATCCGCAGAACACGGTATTGGCGCCATGAAAACTCATGCATTGCATTACTCGAAAAGTGACGTGAGCATCGCTTGGATGAAAAAGATAAAAGAGCTCTTCGATCCCCGTGGCATCATGAATCCTGGTAAAGTGTTAGAATGAGTACATATGGAAAATCGGATACATACTTGTTCGTCTCTTCACAACTTTGCTGCCCGCTTCCTTAGATCTGTCTTCAAAATCTTACCCGTGGACGTTTTCTATGCGGACTCAGAGTCGATGCCTTCTCGCAGGCCATTAGAAGCACTCACCGGGAGCTCGTCGACGACGAGGACCCATTCGGGGCATGCGAAACCCGGTAAACGTGTTCTGGCATGCTCTTTAAGAGCTGTACTGAACTCTGCATCACGGTTAACCCATTTCGCCTCATGCTCTGGGTGGAGTTTGACAAAGGCCATCGGGCGCTCGCCCCAGGTAGGATGCCGTCTTGCTACCACACTCACTTCCAATACATGAGGATGAGACGATAGCTCTGATGATTGATAAATGAGAAGGCAAGCAGTTCAATCAAAATATATCACTGACCTTGTTCTATAGCCAAGCTAGACGCATTCTAGTTCGTTGTTAACCAAGAGCCGGAATGGCGTATTAGAAGGACTAACCTCTCCACCTGAGATGATGATATCTTTACTTCTATCGACGACGGCGATGGCACCATCCGGATGCCACACTGCCAAGTCTCCAGACCGGAAATAACCCCCTCTGAAAGCTTTCGCGGTGGCTTCAGGATCGCGGAAGTATTCTTTCATCACAATGTTTCCTCTTGTGACGATTTCCCCGGTGGTGTTCCCATCTAGGGGAACATCTATGATTCTATCATCATCGCGCATTTCGATGACGCGCACGTCTTCTGCAGTCGCGAAACCATGACCTTGCCGCGCTATGAGTTTGGAGCGATCTTCTAGCGAGAGAGATCTCCAAAAGTCTTGCGGGTATCCTCTGGTGAACGGCCCATACGTCTGTTTCATAGATATCAGGTCGGTCATCGGTACTGTTCATCATGACGAGGTATTCACCTCACTACAGAGCAGTGTTACTGATGAGCGCGCTCGAGAAGGATGCTCAACTTACGTTAAACCGTAAACGTGTACCACTTCGAACCCTTTGCTCTCAAGATTCCCTATAAGGCTCGCAGTCGGAGCCGCACCTACAACGGGATCGTTACGAGCTATTTGATGATACGCAAGAAACTACACACCGGCTATAATTGCAGTGATCGGTTTGGATAACTTTCTTGCTTTCGGGTCGTTGACAATCCCGATCTTTGATAGGCAGGTGAGTTGATTGTCTGTCAAGACGAAAGATCACGATACTTGGACAGTTGGGGCGCCACAATAGTGCGACACGCCAGAGTGGAGGAAATGTTTCCAGATCAATGGATACCTTACAGCCCTCAAGGTAATCTACCAAACTGTTATTTTCATGATGCAATACGCAAGTTTGACCCACCTGCGTTGCGAAAGCAAAGGTGTTACTCCAAGGATATGACCATCCACCTGCGTGGAACATGGGTAAAATCCTGAAAAGTTATTGATTTCGAAGATAGACAGCAAGTTTTGAAGGGCAGACCATAGGTATACTGAGTCCTTGTTGATTCTGTAGGAGTGGTGTCAACCCTGATGATGTTATCTCAAAAAAGCTTGCTTACCGCCCTTCGAACGCGTTTGCTATTGCTGCCAGATAAATTCCTGGTGCGTGGATGTCAGATGATAAGAACAAGGTCGTTCAGCGGCAACATGCCTCTGAGTGTGGTTAGAACACCTTTCGGCTGAAAGAAAGCTCAGTAGGGGTCAATGATGAAGCAATTTGCATACACGACCGGTCGTGCCGGAGCTAATGATCCATGTGAGCTAATCATTCTGTTCACTCTTGACAGGCTCTCACGTATAACAGAGCAACGCGGCTGCGTTTTCATCCGCCTCAACATCTAGGCCTTGCCAACCGCGCTCTTGGCTGAAGCGACGGCCTTCCGTGAGGAAGACTTCATAGGGATCATCAGGCAGTCCCGTATCGCGGGATACAATGATGGGGATTCGACATCCTTGCACTAACGAGAGACACTCCTCGTCCACAATGATAAGACTGGCGTCACTGTGAGCTACAGAAGTTTCATTCAAGCGTTTGCGTCCATAGAAGTGACACTTACTTAGAATATATTCAACTTCTGGTGGTGTAAGACGCGTGTTTATGAGAGTTGCAACTCCACGTGCAGCGAGGATCCCTTGACAAGCGTCTGTGAGGCGAGAAAAGCATAGTTCTTAGACAGTGTGTAACGGGAAGAGAAGTTACGACTCTGACCAGCAGTCATCGGGCTTTAATGGTTCAGATAAACGACTTTGAACTGATGATGGAGACTCACCAATTCGGCGCGATTACAGCAACTCTATCCCCTGGCTTCACGCCTCGTTGGATGAGTGCATATGCCAGGTTTTGTATACGCTGTGTCCTGAAATATACGGCGGATTTGACATGTATCCAGTAAGAACTGTCGTTTCGCCTTACCAAATGGCAAACGTGTAAGACCTTGGGGAGGCGACATCTGGATGAGCCAAAGCAACTTTGTCCGGATAGATGCGCGCAGCTCTCAGCAGGAACAGCAAGGGATTCTGGGCTGATATTAGGACAATGTTGACCTTCACCACCACAGAAGTAATACCAATGGATGATGATAGACGGTATTGCTGTTTGCAGCAGGAACATTCAACCGTAATCGCTGAGCATCGCGGCTTGCAGGGATGCTTGCTGGGGTGAGATGAAAAGCTAACACAGATTAGTTGAACTGGTTGTATGCTTAGTATGTTGGGCTCACTCGAGGGCATCAAGTTCTCAGAGGAGTTGAAACGATGAAAGAGTTGGAAGACTGGAATGAACCTCACGTCACATTCGGCTTAAGTATAAATACTCGGCGCGAATGCGGGGTCACTGGGGCGAATGCGGGGTCAGTGGGGGTGATCGACGGACTTTGCCGTGATGGCGATGGGTCAAAACGCGTCCGTCCTTCGGCTCCTCCGGCTCTTCCTTCTCGTCGCTCACATCTAAAACATCGCTATTG
>QLPD01007815.1:0-32289 GCA_003314085.1 Hymenopellis raphanipes | reverse complement strand
TCATGTTCCTTTAGGTGGGCTCACGCCTCCTCGGCAATTCAAGGGCGTACCAGCCGATGTCATTCGCAAAACTAGAGGCAAGCAATTTGTAAGTTGCAAGTTTTCTTTCTATTCGGGTCTGTCATTCTGACGTCCTTTTACAGCCATGGTATCAGTACTTTGATTTGGTAAGTTAGGGGCGACCAATTCGAATGATAACCTTTTGACGTTTTGAATAGAGCCCGCCTGAAATCGGAGAGCTCATTGGGATAGCGAATGCTGGGCGATTGGTCCACCGCCTTGTTCAGAGTTTCCCGAAGTTGCAGTACGTATTTGCGTTGCCTATCTTCCATCTTTTGCTCAGTAGGTTGCATAGGCTAACAGCCCAGGTGCAACCCATCACCCGCTCTTCACTCCGATCGACCTTTCCATCTTCCCCGGTTTCCAGTGGGATGAAAAGGTTCATGGTGGCGCCGAATCCTTCTTGATCTTGGTCGAAGATATTGATGGCGGGGAATATTCTTCCATGTTCAGCCTTCGCCAGCACACAACGTCACCATTACCGTGCCCAGGTGTTCGATGCCGAACGTCAGACAATGACAATGCTCTTCGCCTTCACTGTCAACGTCGGCGGCGGCGGCGGCGACGACGACGACACCCATCACGGCGTCACCGTCGCGACGCGGCCTACGAAATGTCCGATACCGGCAAACAGGATCTTTCTCAATACCTTCATTGGTGTTAACTGCCGACCTGCCTCGCAGAGACAAGGAACCCGATGGTGCGCCGACTTCACTGGCAGGTCACATCGACCCACGCGAAAATGAGCTCTCGCGTCGTACGAGAGGCCCCCAAGGACGTGCAGAAGAAGAAGAAAAGGGCTGCAGATTGACAGGATCCCACTGGAAGGGCTGCGCCAAAGCGCAAGGCGGAGACTGGCGACTTTGGGTACTCGGATATTCTCGAGGTGACGCAGGACGTTGAGGGCCTGACGTATCGTCCACGGACAGCAGAGCCGCGCGAGGCCTACCGGCTCTACCGTTAAGTTGGCGACCAGCCGATGGTACGGAGAGCGGCGGATATAGTGCTTGAGGCGCTAAAGATGGAAGGAATGAAGGACTTTGACAAGAAAAGGAGAATGAGGTTCTCGGTGGGCCTATTAACGGCGAGCAGTCCTCGCCACCCGCTAGTATGTCGACAAAGATTACGGATTACGGAGCGGAGGACGAGACGATGGCCGACCCAGACATGGAACGAAGAAACGCGGAGATTGACTCGAGCGCGTCCTCATGCCTGTCAAGGAGCGTGTCGAGGAGCCGGCGGTAAAGATCAAAGTCTTTTTACCAGCCCTTATTTCGCGACTGCAGCTAGATGGTGAGCATTTGTTTAACCGCTGACTCCCGCGACCTAATTCCTCTGATAGGTTTTGTTCTTGTTGTATTATCCTTCGTGTTATGTTCGCGATCTGACTGAAGCGCGGATGGGCCATTGCCGCAAAGGCTGCTCTCGACCTCTGCAAAGCGCATGTGAGTGCTTTAATTTCTTTGTAGTCCTGTAATTCATGTTCTTTTAGGTTGGGCTCGATGACGCCTCTTCGGCAGTTCAAGGGTGTACTAGCCGATGTCATTCGGAAAGCGGAAGGTTCACGATTTCCCCCAAGTTACAGTGCGTAATTGCGTTGCCCATCTTTCATCTTTTGCTCAATAGGTCAAATAGGCTGTCGGCCCAGGTGCAACCCATCACCCGCTCTTTAATTCGCAGCGACCTTTCCATTATCCCGATTTCTAGTAGGATGAAAAGGTCCATGGCGGCGCCACCTTCCTGATCTTGGTCGAAGATGTTGATGGCGACGTCTCACTCTTCTATGATACGTTTGTCCTTCGTCAGCGGTACCGCTAGGTCGAGCACAATGTCACCATCACAGCAAACACCTCATACTCTCCCAGAAATTCACCAATTTTCCGAGTCTCCTCGATCTCCAGCCTCTGCCTATCTCTGAGCCCAAGGACCAGGAGTTTGAGAAAATGTACAGATCGACTATCACCACGTTTAACAAGATCCAAACACAGGTCTTTCAAGCGTTGTGCAACTCGGACGAGAACGTTTTGACAGGCAGCAGCAATACGATTTGCGTCGAGTTCGCGCTTCTTCGTCTGTGGAAGAAGTCTAATCCCTCACGGGTCGTGTGTACTGAGTCGTCTCAAGAGATGCTCGATATGCGAGTGGAGGAGTGGCGAAAGAAGTTTTCTGGGCTTCAGGGCGGAAAAGAGATCGTCAGCCTTACTGCACGCCATCTTAGGTAAGCCTCCCTTGGACGACATTTTGTGATATGATCCTCATGAAAACTTTAGTGGCACGTTCTATCTCGTCGATGGAGCCAACGCAAGAATGTGCAAGTGTTGGGGTGTAATTGGTTGGCGCCGAGGTTGGGCCGACTTATGAGGTCGTCATCGCGCGGACGAGATATGTGTCTGCGCAGACTGAGATCAAGACGCGGATAGTCGCAGGAGACGTATCGTTGGCGAACGTGAAGGATTTTGGTGAATGGATGGGTACCCTGTCATTTTCAATTTCTCTCCGAGGTACGTTATGTCTAGCTTCCTTACCCGTTGTTCAGTCTTTTGTAAAGCGCACGTTCGCTCGACATGGCTTCGGTCCTTCACGATACTCCACTTCCCCTCGCTCATGATCGCGATGTCCACTATCTTGCCATTGTCGAGCACTCCCCTACGAAGCTAGTTACCATAATTGTGCCCTCTTCGAAACAGTGTAGCCTCGCCGCTAACGGTTTCATGATACACTGCACGGCAGACGACAAACCCGACCGTTTCCTCAATGCCTGCCGATCTTCAGTCTCTTGACTATCTCTGTGACAAGGGCTTGAAGGAGAGGCTGAGCAAGGGCATCGCCGATTTTCATGAGGCTATGGATCGGTTCCCTCCCTGCGCTCTCGTTCCATAGTCCGGGTGCATCCTCGTCCAGATTATTTGAATCAGCTTGATTGTTGTCAGTTGCCAGCTATATATGGGTGTGCAGTATTAGAGGGCAAAGAGCGGTCATGGATGTGCTGCAGATGATGGGTCGGGCGTGTCGGCCGAAGGACGACGAGTCGTTGCGTTCTCATGTACCAGCAGACGAGGAAGAATTTACGAATCTCGTGAACCCGAAGGGTATTAGTATCGGTTAGTATGTTTTTGGGGATGTTGCTAGTAACCAGCTAACTTGTGTCCTTCCACAGACGATGACATCCTAATACACTATCTCATGTACGCCGTCCTTGCAGATCCGAAACAGATACTGATCTTAATGTCAGACGTCACCGTCGATGTGTACACATTGTCTCTAAAGGAGCGCGCTAGATTAAAAGGTCTCCTCGAAGTGGTCTCGTCCTCCGCTGAATTCGAAGTTGTCCCCATTCGTCGGCACGAGGATGTCATCCACCCATCGTCGTCTCTATGACAGACTTCCTGTCAAAATTGGCCAGGTCCACTTTGAGCCACCGCACTTGAAGACGTTCCTGCTACTACAACCCATTTCAGTCGAATTCAATTGCCGGCGGACGTTATTTACGCTTATCCTGGAGAAGGTGCTGAATCTCCTGTCTGAGCGTGTGGAGGTGGTGAGGCTGAGCGCGCTGTGGGGTATGGATTTAGCGCAGATGTGTGCGCAGGCGGTTTGGGATAGAGATTCGCCGCTGCGTCGAGTTCATCATTTTGAGCGTCAGGTAGGCTCTCGCTTTCATTGATGGGGGACGTGACTCTCATTCCGGTTTTAGGGACAGGTAATCAAGCGTTGTACTGCGGCAGGGATTGAGTCGGGGTGTGATATTATGGAGAGAGATGGTGGTCGACATCTGCTGCTAGATATAGGACGTTGCTGCCTTTGTACACCCTGCCAAATCCGAAGTTGCGATAATTGCCGCCTTTGGTATCATGGACAGTATAATCAGGAGCCTCACTGACGACTTGGGGCTGCGCGAGCCGTGCGGGAGCGCCACTGAAAGCAGCTCCAACAATCATTCAAGGGTATAACCGTAGAGTACATGTGCGTGCCGTTCCCTCCCGTCTCCTTCTCTTTTCCCCAGAAGCTGAATGGTTAATCAGGTCGTGGTTGCTCTCGCGACGACGGTACCAGATACAGTGACTTTGTCAAGCTGCAGGCGGATAAGGTTCTGGAGAATGCGGCTAGCCCCAATGAGAAGGGCCTGTATAGTAACTTGTGGTATGCGAAGGATGGAGGTGCGGCGGCGTTCACTGGCCCGGCGCAGGGTGTAGCTTTGGGTGCGTTGGTGGCGGCTGGGTTGTTGGACTGCTGATGGAATGAATACTACGAATTGTTGATATGTAACCCAGTGAGGACTTTTCTTGTACGAGTTGATAACTTCCCGCAGTTGTAACAGCTTGCGATTATTTTCAACTATCGATTTGTACAGAACGTCTATCACCCTTGAAAAGCGAAACACGACTTTTGATTAGAATCGTCACGCCAAGGACCGTTCTGAACAAAAGCTTGCTTGCTTTGAACTGATTCAGTCAACTGCAATTTGTGCGACTGGTCATATTAATATTACTGCTGCCTTAGGTGCCTCCCAGTTAAAGTAATATAGGGTACATGTGTCAAGACAAAGTTCAAGCTGAACTTGAGAAGATATCGACAACAGGAAGGCAACTCCGACCCAACATATCAAAATTGTGAAAAGGAAAGACGCTCGGAAGGATATCGCCCAGTAGCGAAGCCCTTCAATCTTCCCAATGTACTGGTGAACCTGAAACTCGTTGTAAGTAAACACGAAGGGGCTGCAACGAAAATGAACACTTACTTGCTACGAACACTTCGTTTAGGACGTATTGGCCCGCTTATACTGCCCAGAAGCCGCGCTGCTTTCGTCGCATGGGCTATCTTGGCCGACGAATAAGCCGCTGTTCGTGCAGAGCGAACTGCTACAGCCACCGAAGGCCTTCTTTGCGAGGGAGGTGATGGAGCAATTGGGATAGCGGAGAAGGAGAGCTCTTCTACTGTTGAAGGCGGCGTTGAAACATCCGGCTCGGACTCCGCCACTAATTCGGCCACAGGCTCGGTGGAAGGAGTTTCTAGTTGTACAGTGACCATCGAGTCTTCTGACGGTGCAGTGTTAAGCCTCGGCAGTAAAACCTCTACAGAGCGCGGTGGATAGTCGGGAGGGTAGTCATCGATGTTGATGGGTTTCCATAAAGGTTCCTTGCTCGTCGCAAGGCGGTAGAGGAAATGGTCCCAAGGCTCCCCTGGACCATATGATGAAGGCTTGGCAGCTGGTCGCCCTTTAGCAGTGGGCGCCAATATACCAGGCGCAGTCTCTAATGGCCCGAAAGGCTGATCCACGGTCGAGGGATCGATAGCCCGGAACTCGAAGGGTTCATTCCCGAACACGGAGCGCTGCATGAATGAATGGGGCTTGCGCGGTTCTGTTTTAGGGATAACGGGATATTTGCAAACATAGTTTTTGGGAACGGGGCCGAGGTAGGGCCAAGAGCCAATATGGGCTTCGATATCGACGCCGTTGACGAAGAAAACCATTGTGAAAAGAGGTGATGTTTGGCAATGAGTATGTGTAGATTGGACTTTAACGTAGGTCCACATCTGGGTTTATATACCCAGGCAATCCTAGCCGTCATAGGAGGAAGAGTGTTGGTCTATTCGTCATAGGAGGAGATGTGTTCGACTTCGATCGCAGAGGTTGCCACAGAAGAGATGATTGAATCCTGTGCGTCTCACGCAGTGTAAGTCGACGCTGCGGGTAAGATGGCATCCTTCGTTCCCTAGGAAGAATCTAGCCAAAGTGGATCTTGGGTGGCCGTCGGCAGAGAACTGGACAAAGCAGATATCTCCGCTCTTCGATAGCCAGAGACAATGGTTATACTCGGATTGCCAGGAAGTACACATGACTGCAGAGTGAAAATTTTCGTTTACTATCTAAGTATGAGAGTGCAAAAAGAGACCGCCGGTAAACGCGGTCCGCGGGTCGGAAAGACCGGCAGGCATTTCATTTCTTTCCTCTCTCTTCCTTCATCACCCAAAATCAGTCTGAGAAATCATGTGGCTACTGCATTCCATCTCTACGGATACTCCTTTGTACTGTGCTCGACAGAAAGTCTAGTGGTCAGGTAAATGAATCAACCGTGCGAGTGAGCTAGCCCCGCTAACGTCGAGTTTAATAGCCGCTTGATGATCACAGCTGTGAAAACTAACTGGTTGTTGAAGAGCACTTCATATGCAAGGTTGAGATTTTCTGGCACTCGGATATGTCATTGACATGTCTTGCAGACTGCCAGCACCGCTTTACAATATGACGAGACGTCCCTTCTCAAGACACCTCAGTTCGTGCGTTAACTTCTGTTGTTGATTTCTACATAGTGACGTCGAGCTTAGACCTTCTCGGTGTCTAAACCTGCACAGCACCGTCGTTAACGAGAAGTATCCACGGAGCTGTGATCATCGGTGATCGATATTGCTGAGTAGAAGTTTTCTTTCGTCGCTTTTGACACGCTGAGTGGCATCCTCAGCACGCTGACCACTGTATAATTTGTATGCATCGGTTGTACCATTGCAGATATTGATGAATTGCTTTACATGACGGTTTCCAGGCTGTGGCGCAACGATTGAAGGAGGACGATTGGGGCTCCTATTCCTCAGAATCCGCATTGACCTCCCGGTTGATCAAGAGAGACAGTCTCACTGCTGCTGGCCGTATAAAATCCACCTCCCAGAGATGAGTTCTGCCTACACTGAACCATTACAATCATGTCTGCTACCAAAGTCTACTTCTGCTCTACCCACTCTTCCTACATCTCGCTCACGCTTGGTGTCATGCAAAGCTCCGCCGGCGTAACCGTTGTATGTTACTCTCTCACATCTCGTTTCCACACTTCTGACGTGGCTTCTAGAGCCTCGCCGCTACGCTTGCATATAAGCTTTTCCCGTCGCTATCCCCTCGTGCGCCCGAGTTTCGTCATACAGCGACACCCATCTTCAGCCAACGTCGATCGCGGCGCTCGTCTGTCGATACGGTGGCCACGGAGGCTTCGGACATCTCCATCGACTCGGTTACAACCTTGGTTGAACCCGAAGTCAAACGTAAACGCAGACTCTCAGCTGGTAAGTCTGCTCCTATTCCCCACACTGCCTGCAAATTCTAATTCTATTCTAGCTTCCGTTCGCAAACCATTCATCAAGTTCGCAAAGACCACCAAGAAGGAGATACGCCCTCTGGCGCGCAGAATGTCGGATAGCTTCTCTGCCGTCTCGTCGCCCTTCACCACCTCGACCACATCTCCCTTCTCGCCGGCGTCGGATTCGTACTTCCCCCGCGTGACGTCCATGCAAGTGAAGGCGGCTGTGAAGAAGGCCAGGCGTAATTCTGCGGATATGATGCTATTCCGGCACAAGACAGCAGCACTTTTTGTCGCAGACTGCTCAGAGGACTGTGTCGCCGAGTCTTTCCCGTTCATAAGGAAGTCCTGCTCTCTTGTTCCGGAGGAGAGTGCTTCCTCAGAAACATTGTCAGAACCGGTCGCGCTCGTCGTTGAGGATTCACCGTTGAAGAAGAAGAGAGTCTTCAGACCGGTGAAGATGGGTAGAAAGATTTCGCGAGCATGTGTACAAGTCTTTTCATGACTGTCGGACGTTCTCGATGTTTTACTAATACTATACCCACTCAACGCAATACCACATTTTTATTCTCGAACCCTGTACGACTTCTCGACGTGATTTGAGACAGCAGGAGCAAATATCCAGCAACTCTTGAGTAGTAGCAGAGTGCCGAAGTTCCTAGAACATTTACTGCACGCCAGTGTTCGGCGAGGCGTTTTCCTAAAACGCCGAAATTTGCCGATTACTTATGTATTGGCTCCGAACGCCCATCAGTTGCGATTCAAGTCGCTCAACTGGCTGCTGAAACTCTAGGAGGAGCACTGGCAGTGGCCTAAGTCAATGCCTATACATGGCTGTTCGAAAATCTCCCGCTGTCAAACCTGTTTCTGGATCGACCATGCTTCTCTCAACCTCGATCCCTCTAGCTTTGCCTTTCATTGCCATGAGGATCCGCGGTGCTTGGTGCGATTCGGCGGTGCACTTGCACATAGCTCAATAGATCCCGGTACAGTCTTCGACTGTATTGACGGGATCATCTGAATCGTGTTATCAGCGGTGCTCATTATCTGCATCGCAAATACATTTCGGAAGACGATGTTTGGAGATATAAATCATGATGCCAACCGCGTCTAAGGTCTCAGTAATGCCTTCAAATCGTTCAAGTGTAGAGCTTGACCCATTGGACTATGCTTCATTGTTCGTCACTCACTGTACCTTGCCGTCTTTGACTAACAGTTCTTCCTCAGGCATTTCGTGGAGCACGAAGAGCTGCTAGAGGACTGGCGTCAAGAAGGTCCTGAGACAAACGGCAGGGCTCATGGGGACCGACCTATACCGCGACCATCTTTTCGCTTAATGGTGGTCCATGTCCTGCACGCAACACTGTTGCTAATCAGCATCCTTACGCTCCTCGTTTCATTCTGTCGATGGGAGCACAACGTGGAAATCGACATTAACAGGGTTAGTTCGTTGTTTCTACTATTCCTCGCTAACGTGGTTGTAGGTCAGCCAAGTCACCAGTACTATCACCATCATGGTTCAGATATTCTTCACGGCGTCCATTTCGCTATTGTATCTGCTGTCTAGTGTATTGGCGATCGATGCTGCTATTCGACACCGTGAGCCTCCTGTTCCGTAAGAATGCACACAAGTATGGCCGTCTTACACACACCTTAGCTCGCTCCATTATCGACCTCGACTATCGACTCCAAGCGTGGTTCGGAGGAGTGGGTCCCTCCGTTATGAATGGTCTCCTCCATATGCATCGCTTCAGAGAAATTTCACAGAGCGTCCTTATCGGAATACCTCTCTACTTTATCGCCGGCGAGATCTTAAAACTGACGTCGTCCAGTGTCCTCGGTAAGCCACACCCACTGCAGGTAACATATACCTAACAAGGCACTCTTCGAAGGCGTGAACGTCTACAACGTGACAAAGTTAGTTGATGGGCTGGCGCTCAATCACCTCGTACCATTCGATTATCCCAATCTGATCCACTTGGATCACGATTCGTATAACTGTTCCGACGTTGATAACATCACCTCACCTTTCTACAAGGTTCAGGACCTATGGAAGGTGAGAGCTCCTTTCCTATCTATGTTTGTCAATACTTCTTCAATAGTTAAGGTTTCTAAACAAATCCTTCGACCGGATCTCTTCAACGACGATACTACCCACCCTGGGCTTATTGGCAAGTGAGTTGATCCCGCCAAGAAGGTCAAGATCTGACTTCGGTTTGCAGCATTCTTTACGACACCCCGGATTCGTCTCGTCGGTTTCATAACGGTGTGTAAGATTAGTACTAGTTGTCGAACAAACTGTAACAGTTATTCCCTAGTCAGTGTCAACGGCACAAAGATGAACGTTTACTGCTCCCATATTAAGGCGGAGGACAGTTCCTTCCGACCTTCGTATGGAGATGACGTGCTGACCGGTCCTTCCGACAATTATTATGTCCGATGGTCTTCGTTCAGTCATGACGATTCTCTTCAACTCTTTGCCAATTTGACCAATCGACCTCCTTATGGGACTCTGAACTCTTCATTCTTCAATGGTACACCCCATCCCCTGGAGCTTGATTACGACATCTTCAACAGCAGTGTGAATCTCCATCTCCTGCTACAGTCTTGGTCTTTCGACGAGTGGAGGGGTGATGACGATGGATACAAGGGAATATCGAACCAAGTCCTCATGGTTCTAGCTGCGCCCGACAGCGACTTGTTACTCCACGATGTGACTGGATCTGTTGCGTCTGTCAACATCACGTCCCTTCTTGCGACTGACGATTGTCTGAACGCCTGCCGTAGCAATAACCTCAATGAAACCTCTGCCGAATGTGTAGACTATTTTCGCAACCACTCCGAGTGCGTCGCCGAGAGCAGCACCTGGCATTTCCAAGCACTCGGTTGTACCCTTCGGACAACAAAGGCGGAGCTTTCATTCAATTCAGCCAGGCTGCCAGTTGGCGAAAACTCTCAAGCAATGCCCTCCGACCCTCACGTCTGGGATGATTTCTCGCCCGTGAATCCTCGCGACGGAAGCGACTTCCTGGCAAACGAATTCCTCGAAATGTTTGTCCCGGCGCCTTGCAGCGCTCCAGATGATCCTGGATATCAGGATCGGGACGTCATGTCTGGCATCCTTCTCAACATTCTCGTGGCAAATCACGAACTCGCATTCTTCGAGAACGTGTTGGCCAACATGACAGCAAGCTACCTATGGAACGTTTGGCAGTTGTGCGACAAACCATTCGAATTCGGATGGCTCTATCCGCAATGCCAGCCGAGACCTGAGAATTACGCTTCCATGTTGGCTACGGGCACTGCGAAATACAGTTCACGGGAAACACGGGCGAGGCTGCAGATCGTTCAATGGAAAGCGGCGGTCACGATGCTATGTGGTATAACGCTCTTCGTATTGGCGTTGTATCTTCTTGGAACGGCTACAGATAGCCGTGCCGGCGTACCATTGCGGGAGGCAAGCTTCTTGGAGACTTCCCGCCTATTGAAGGATTCCTCAATACCTGATATCGTCAGCTCGTCTGCGCCAGGATTCGACCAGACGCCACTAAGGTACGGCGCCTCTGAATTGTTTGCGCCTCTGAGCTTATTGATTGCCCTCAGATACGTTCGTGTCGGTTCGGAAGAGCTTACGGCCCGCTTAGACATACACAAGTAAGACAGAGTCTGGTAGACATTGTAGGAGGGTCTAGATCATATGGCGGCCGGCATTATTTACTTAGAGCAGTCTACTAGAATGGTACTGAAGTACTGCGCCACACTCTTTGACGCAGCAAGCGCATATCTACAATAGCTATCTACATCCTCGCCGAATTAACAGACCCAAAAAAACAATTACAGATACACAAACCTCGACTATGTATAATACAAATGATTCTACAGCTACTCCTCCATAGCATCACTATCCTCTTCCTCACCGTCTGCAACATCAACCTCGAGGGTCCAACCTAATATCATGATCTGCACCAACATAAGAGTCACACATAACATAAGGCTTCAGCCCGTGCCTGCCCTTGGGCAAAGTAAACTCCAACTTGACCGCAAGACTGGTCACTGCGGTTCACCGTCACCCACTTGATAATCAACAGGTGCCGCGTAGACGGCTCGCTCATGACCAGCCACCAGTTTGCCATCTTCTTCGCTGGATAATAGGGTGCGACGACGTTTTGATCGCTCTCTTCGTCGTCCTCGTCGACATCTCGTGAGAGGGAGACTTGGAGAATCATGATAGGCGCGCCAGCCGAGTACTCGTGCTTGACGAGCTCATGACTGACATCGAGTGTTAGATACGAGTCGATTGCATTAATTCAAGACGGCATTTGGTATATGTACGGCTATAACAGTATCCCAAAGTTATCGACGAGATCACCATCCTAATTGCTCGTATGTCCACCCAAAGACCGTACCATTGACGATAAATCCCTCCGGAATCTGCCTCTCATAACGGTCGAGCGCGCTGATTTTCTTGAGGTCTTCTTCAGAGAGGATCGGGAGCTAAAGAGTGTGTTCAAGTCAGATGCCTCTCGAGTAACACACCGAGAAACACTACCTTCAAGTTTTCCTTCTGCCGTTCGACATTGGTGCTTCCGGGAAGTATAACGACGCCGCGAGCAATGTGCCACGCAAGGGTGACTTGCATTGGGCTGGCTTTGTACTTGTCCGCGATTTCTTTGAGGACGGGGTCTTTGCGAACGGCGTCACGACCTATACACGGTGTGAGTAAGGATCTTAACCAAGATAGGAGGAGAGCATACCCGACGGAGTGTACGCCTCCACGACGATGCCTTTGCCTTTACAGTACCGGACAAGGTCGTCCTGCACGAGATATGGATGGAGTCTATCCGACGAACGGCATCAATATCCATTCAGGCGGACTTGCACCACTTACTCGACTTGATTAACCGCCGGGACGACTTTGGCCGTTTCCAACAACTTGCTCAAACTGAAGCGTCGAAAATCAGTAAGGCTGGAGACTCAGACGGCGGCGAGACCTCACGTTTTGATGGAGAAATTGCTGACACCGATCGCTTTGACCTTCCCCGTGTCCAGTAGCTTCTCCATATCTGCCCAGATGTCGCTGAAGCTCACATCATCGGCTACTTTCATCGTTCCGTCAGGATTCATCGGGAAATCGTTGCCCTCTGTTATGGAAGCATTGAATTTGACTCTGTATAAGACCCGATGGCAGGCTCACCTTCATACAAAATTGGAACTGGGGAATACATAAGATACTACGGGAAATGGGTTAACACACGCAAATTTAGAACGCAGGGCAATCACCAAGTCGATGTAATCCATGTCTAGGTCCTTAAGACTCTTCTCAAAGACTTCCCTAACGCGACCGTACCCATTCCACCTGGAAATACTTAATGAAATAACCCATACAGTAGAAAATGCTTACGGGAGCTTGCTCGTCACGAATATTTCACTTCGGGGTATGCCCGATCTGCGTATAGCCACTCCCAAGGAAGCTTCCGTTCCTATTTGTCGGCAAATGAGTAAGCCTAGGTCTGCCTAGATAGAACACAGTATGAGCACTAACCGTACAGTACTGCGGTACTTATCAATATGCCTATAGCCGGCCTAAAGTAGAAAGAGGCGTATCAGCTTCACCATCCGAACGAGATTGAAGAAGAAGTCACCTTCAGACCAGTCAGCATCCAGTCGCGAGCAGCGAAGCGGTCCTGCGGAATCACTCCAGCGAATCCGCCGAGTCCTGTAGCACTCGTTTGAGTAACGTAAACGCGAACCACACGAACGCCACCATCTCACCGATCTGGGGAATCGCGGCCCCGGTGTTCAGCTTGACAGTCTTGGTGATGTCGACGAAGGCCATGATAGTCGAGAATGTTTCTCCATACACGCCTTTATAAGTAGCAAATCAAACCAAGTAGTAGATTATTCACCGTGACACTAATCAACTGACAGTTCAAGTGAACTTGATCAGCTCTGTTACGAAATGTTAACCGGTCTGTCTATTCCTAGTGTTTGTGCACTTTGATCTCTTCTTTGCTGCCGACGAACCTGGCGTTTGCCGCCCTCCTGTGGGATCCAAGATTGTCGTTCTCCGTTTAGTTAATCTGGAGCACGCAAGCCGACTGTACACGTCAGTCGAATAGCACGCAGTGCACACGGCAGTTCAATTTCGTAGTACGCATCGTTCGCCCACAGTTAGTGGCGTGCCGCTGAGGAAGGACCTTTTAGTCCTCGATTATTCTCCACTCAAGGATATTTCTACGCACCTAGTCTGCCAAGGGAATGAATTGAACTAACTGGAAAGTATTCCTGTCCTTCGCATCGATTATTGCAGACGGAATTGAATAAAGCCATGTCCGGTTACAAGCCGCACAACGCATTCCAACTTCCTTCCTTCCCTAATGAGGTGTTCCTTCGGCACCTAGCCTCATGACGGCGTGTGCTGATATGATTAGCGGTCCGATCGTTGATGATTCGCGCTGGTTCGGCAAGCGATCCTGTCAAGATTCGACTGCAGGTTGAAGCCTCCTTCGTCGGTGCAACTACTCATAGAAATCCACCTCCCACTCTCCTACGCACCAGCAGGATTTCCGCCGCCCTTCGATCGATATCCCTACCAGTGACCATGAATTCCTCCACCCCTTCCACGTCCACAGCGACGTGCTGCCCGCCTACACGTCAAATACCCAGCCCGCTCATTGGGTCTCACACAAACCTTCAGGCGGATTCCAAATTCGTGGCCCTCTTTCCACCTGCCGACTTTAGAGCTACACTCGGCTTAAGGCAGCAATCCCGCGCCCCAGCACAATATCATTCCTATACGACAGCCAACGTGGAGATGGGACGTTGAGAAGGAAGGAGCGGAGCGGCATGGCTTGGGCACAATTCATGGCAACCCCACGCTAATCCAAATACACGCATTTCTTCTCGTTGGAGTTTTGAGAGTGCGTACCAAACGAAGGAACAAAGGGTATTGTAAAAGGGTAGTGATTTTCATACATCCGCTCGTGCAGAAGACTCTTTTGTCGTAACGCCGGTGACCTCTTCGCCCGACTTGCTCTTTTCTTCTGTCCCAACAATGGTGACGCTTGACCTCCTCGACAATGACGGCTTCGGAGTCTCAAACCTATCCCTTAACCATCCCACTCTGATATCCAACGCCAAGTTCTGTTCCTCGCCGTCAATACTCTGACCCTTCGTCTCTGGCATAAAGATAATGTAAACAATCACAGCTATCCATGCAGATGCGGCCCAAAAAAAGTACGGTCCAGACGGCGAAGTCTCAAGGAACTTGGGCGTGGTGAAAGCGACGACAAAGTTACACGCCCAGTTCACCGTGAGCGCCAGAGATGAGACCGATGCGCGAGTGCGTACAGGTTGCGACTCGGAGACCCACGTGCGGGAAAGGATAGCCCACGTCAGGACGAAAGCGATAAAGTAAATGTAGATTAAGGCGATGACGGCCCATTGACCGGCCGAGGATATTGATGGTAAGGAGTAGAGCACGCCAATGATGGTCATGGTCAACCCCATAACGGCACCACCACCAATGAGTGCAGGCCGACGACCCCTGGAACTGTGTTTAGCATGATGCGACATTGGAAAGACCAACCGAATTACTTACCACCTGTCAGACAGTGGCTGACCGATAAGAGTGAACACTACATTCACAATACCAGTCACACCACTGGCAAGAAAAGAAGCATGCTCAGAATCGAGACCAGCCTGTTTGAATAATGTCGGGGCGTAAAAAAGCAAGCCATCAATGCCAATTAATTGCTGAGCTCCCAACATGAACAGCGCAAGTAGAGTTCGGCCGCGTAGATCTGGCGCAAACGCCGCTTTAAACTGGTCGATGTTGTTTCGCCAGCCTTTTCTTTCCTCTTTCGGCTTTTCAGCAACTTCCGTCCCCGCCGGCGCATATGTCGTCAACGCCAATTCTTCCTCGTCTACGCCCAATCGCCTCATGACCGCTTTCGCCTCATCAATTCTGCCGACATGAACGAGCCAATGAGGCGAATGTGGGAGGAAGGGTACCACGGTCCCGAGAAGGACACACACGACCGTCTGCATGATCCAGGGAAGTCTCCAGGATACGGAGTTGGGGATACGAAGAGATCCGTAACACGTAAAATATCCTAGCAGGGTACCGAGAGCAATGTAGAGCTGGACGATGCAACCAACGCGTCCGCGAGCATGATGAGGAGCAACTTCGATGCCGTAAATACTGACGGCAGAGAGGAACACGCCTTCGCCTGCACCGGATATGCAGCGACCGACGAAAATCATGGCGAGCGCGGAGCTCTGCGATTGGCCGTTCAGTCCGGCGAGGCAGCAGATTAGCGACCCTACACCGTAGATGATGCATCCCAAGGAAGTGGCATATGTTCGTGAGAGACGATCAGATATGGAACCAGAGGCGAAAGATACGATAGCGGCGGGAATGAGGATTATGGAGACGAGAAGACCTTGGATTGTCGAAGTGAGGATTCCGCATGTGGCCTGGAACTCCTTCATTAAGGTAATGGATCCTGACAATAACTTCAGGCCACCAATTGCAGAGGTTGAAAGTAGTGTATACCGATAGAACCAGTGTCAAACCTAACGTTGAGCTTGATTAGTTGTGAATGAATTGAAACGCGAAGCGGCTTTACCCAAAGATATACCCTCCAATAGATATAACACTTGCATAGAACACATACGCCGGAATGTGCAAGTCTCTGAGAGGTTGGATCATGTCGATAAGAGCGTATGCGCGATACCGGTCATCGTCGCCCTATTATATATTCTAGACTTTGCATCATGGGACGCTATTTGTATATCTGATATCTGGATGAGTTATCAAACATTATTAAGCAGGTGATGAGTAGATCATACGCACGACTGGAGTTGCCGGCATGATTTACTTGGAGTGGGGTATCGCAAGGGTATCGTGAAGGACTGAAGGTGGATATCCATGTCGAGCGGATGTGCGCTATCCAAAGAATGAACAACGGGTCTTAAGGAAGCTAGACGTAACGTACCTCGGAGAAAAATTGAAAATGGTATGAGCCATCCGTTCACCAAGGTCCTTCGCGTTCGCCAACGATACGTCTCATGCGACTATCTGTGTCTTAATCTCTGTCTGCCCAGACACATATGTCGTCGGCGAGATGACGACGTCATAAGTCGGCCCAACCTCGCCGCCAACCAATTACACCGCAATGCTTGCAAATTCTTGCGTTGGCGCCATCGAGGAGATAGAACATCCCACTAAAGTTTTCATGAGGATCATATCACAAAATGTTGTCCAAGGAAGGCTTACCTGGGATGGCGTGCAGACAATAAGATCGGCTTTCTCCAGTATCCGAAAATCAGCACTCGTTTCTCCAGTAAGGCTGACGATCTACTTTCCACCCTGAAGCCAGAAAAGTTCTATCGCCATTCCTCTACTCGCGTATCGACCATCTCTTGATACCGCTCGGTACACACGCCCGAGTGGATTAGACTTCTTCCACAGATGAAGAAGCGCAAACTCGGCGCAAATCGTTTTGCCACTGCCTGTCGAAGCGCCAACGAAAACGTTCTCGTCCGAGTTGTACAACGCTTGAAAGACCTGTGTTTAGAACATGTTGAACGTGGTGATAGTCGAGCTATACATCTTCTCGAACTCCTTGTTCTTGAGTTCAGAGATAGGCAAAGGCTGGAGATCGAGGAGACTCGTTGGGTTGGGGAATTTCTCGGGAAGTATGAGGTCTTTGCTGTGATGGCGACGTTGTGCTCGTCCTCGCAGTACCGCTGGCGAAGGCCGAACGTATGATGGCTCGCCATCAACGTCTTCGACCAAGATCAAGAAGGATTCGCATGAAAAGGTCGATGTGGAGTCGAGAGGTTGCACCTAGGCCGACAGCCTATATAACCTATTGAGCAAAAGATGAAAGTAGGCAACGCGATTACGCACTGTAACTTCGGGAAATTGTGAACAAGTCGATATCGCCCAGCATTCGCCATGCTAATGAGCTCTCCGATTTCAGGCGGACTCTATTCAAAATGTCAAAAGGTTAACGTTTGAATGGGTCGCCCGTAACTTACCAAATCTTCTTCTGCGCGTCTTTGGGGGGCTCTCGTACGACGCGAGAGCCCATTTCGCGTGGATCGATGCGACCGGCCAGTGAAGTCGGCGACCATCGGGTTCCTTGTCTCTACTAGCCAGGTTGGCAGTCAACAGCAATGAATGTATTGGGAAAGATCCCGTTTGGCGGCCCCAAACATTTCGTACCCGTCGTCGTCGTGATGGGTGTCGTCGTCGCCGCCGCCGCCAACGCTGACAGTGAAGGCAGAAAGAAAGAAGGGAACGGCGCGTCCCGTCCAAAATCCGAATGACATAATCGACCTGCCTTTTCGGGTACGATCGTTGTGCTGCTTTGACCCGCCAACTGTGGCGGCGATGCGCTTTCTAAGATCCCGTTAGATATTTGGCACCTGGATGTATTCGTCCACTCAGATGTGATAATTCGAGCGTCGGTCTCATGCCTGTCGCTAACGGCCATTTGGACGTGTCACCGCGTATAAATTCCTTGAGACTTCTACGTCTGGGCAGCGTAAGGGCAGTCTTCCTGTCAGATAGCAATGTTCATTTTCATTATTGTCATGCCGCAAAGGGTCAGAGTATTCATGGTTAGGAACTAAATCTGGTGTTAGGTATTTATCTTCGATTAGTCAAGGCCACAATTTGTGTATGATCAAGTTGCTGGATGCAGGTCTGCTCCTCCCAAACTCTTACAGCCTCAAAAGGTGAATAGGGTTTGAGAATAAATTGAACTTGGTATTGTTCCATTAGCAGGGTATAGTAAGATAGCGAGAATGCCAGACAGTCATGAAAAGACGTGCACACAAGCTCTGGAAATCTTTCTACCCATCTTCACTGGTCTGAAGACTTTCTTCTTCTTCAACGGTGATTCCTCAACCACAGGCGTGACCATTTCCGATAGTGTGTCTGAGGAAGCATTCTCTTCCGGAACAAGAGAGCACGATTTCCTCATGTACGGGGAAGGCTCGGTTACAGCGTCTCCTGAGCAGTCGCCGACAAAAAGTGCTGCTGACTTGTGCCGGAACAGCATCATATCCGCCGAATTACGCCTGGCCTTCTTCACAGCAGCCTTCACATGCGTGGAAGTCACGCGTGGGAAGTACGAGTCCGACGCGGGCGAAAAGGGAGATGTAGTCGAGGTGGTGAAGGGAGAAGAGACGGCGTTGAAGCTATCTGACATTCTGCGCGCCAAAGGGCGTATTTCCTTCTTGGTCGTCTTTGCGAATTTAACAAAGGGTTCGCGAATGGACGCTACGATAGAATGAGACTGTGCTCGCGCGGGGGAATAGGAGTAGACTTACCAGCAGAGAGTCTGCGTTTACGTTTGACTTCGGGCTCAACCAAGGTTGTAACCGAGTCGATGGAGATGTCCGAAGTCACCGTGTCTACAGACGAGCGCCGCGAACGACGTTGACTGCAGGTAGGTGTCGCTGTACGACAAAACTCGGGCGCACGAGGGGCCAGCGATGGGAAAAGTTTGTATGCAAGCGTAGCGGCGAGGCTCTAGAAGGCTTGTTAGAAGTGAGGAGACGGGATGTGAGAGTCACGTACAACTGTTACGCCGGCGGAGCTTTGCATGACACCAAGCGTGAGCGAGGTGTAGGAAGAGGGAGTAGAGTAGAAATAGACTTTAGTAGACATGATTGTTCAGTGTAGGAAGGACCCATTTCTTGGAGGAGGATTTTATACGGATAGCACCAGTGAGACTGTCTCTCTTGATCAACCTGGGGAGGTCAATGCGGATTCTGGCGAATAGGAGCCATAATCGTCCTCCTTCAATCGTTGCGCCACACAACGAGGAAACCGTCCTGTAAAGCAATTCATCATATGTGCAATGGCACGACCGAGAGATACAAATGATGCGGTGGCCAGCGTGCTGAGGATGATGCTCAGCATGTAAAAAGCGAGGAAACAAAACTTGGACCGACCAATATCGATCACCGGCGATAACAGCTCCGTGGATGCTTCTCGTTAACGACGGTGCAGTGCAGGCTTAGACATCGAGGAGGTCTAAGCCCGACGTCACTATGTAGAAATCAACAGCAGAAGTTTTAACGCACTAACTGAGGTGTCTTGAAAAGCGACGTCTCGTCATAATGTGAAGCGGTGCAGTCATGTTCAACGGCGCATTTCCGGTAAATTGGTTCAATGAAATATGCGTCTCTGCCGAAATCAGCTATGCTTGTCAAGACAACGAGCAGTACGCCTACATCGTTGCTTGAGTAGTCTTTGGACCAAGTCGTGATCCCGTTCATTGGCACGGTTGATTCATTAACCTAAGTATCAGGATTGCCATTGAGCGCAGTTTAAAGGAATATCCGCGGAGCCGGATGCCTCACCTACGTGGCTTTTAAGAATGATTTTGGACGTCTGGTCAAGTTGTTGTTGTTGTTGTTAAGTGGTTGTGGTGGCAGGACAAAGAAATGAAATGCCTGCCGGCCTTTCCGTCCCGCGGACCGCGTTTACCGCATCAACCTCCCTTTCTACATCCAACTTGTACACTCTCTCAGTAGGCGAATGGTTTGACTCCGCGGACTGCGGTTATCTCTGGTCGCAATCCAAGGTCCCGCCGGCTTTCTTTCGTCTCTTACCGAATGATAGCCTATAATGGATTTGTTCCAGCAGCAGATGCCAGTGTACCATTGATTTTTACAAGAGAGTTACCAATAGCACCTAACTACCAACGCTCCTACTGCCGGCGAGGAAGCTGTCATTTGCATCACGTACGGGATGCCCAGCCGCGCCTTAATCTTCGGGAGAGCCCCGAATGCGTGCTCAAACGACATCACCAGACCAATTTGTTTCTGGTCATCGAAGAGTGGAAACGTCTTCTTTCTCTAGTTCGCCGCCGACTAATACCTGAGATCCACTTTGGCCAGGATTTTCTTGGGGAGTACAGGATGTCGTCTTGCCCGGTCTACAATCGAGACGCACAGGATTCATGTCTTGTCTATCACCTCTTCCGAACCTCTGCGATCGAAGTCGAACACATCTCCTCCTATGACGAATAGACCAACCCTCTTCCTCCTATGACGCCTAGGATTTCTTTGGTATATAAGCCTAGATGTGAACCTACGTTAAAGTCCAATCCACACATACTCACTGCCAAGCACCAGTTCCTTTCACAATGGTATTCTTCGTCAACGGCGTCGATATCGAAGCCCACATTGGCTCTTGGCCCTACCTCGGGCCCGCTCCGAAAGACTATGTTTGCAAATATCCCGTTATCCCCAACACAGAACCGCGCATGCCCCATTCATACATGCAGCGTTCCGTGTTCGGGAATGAACCCTTCGAGTTCCGATCTATCGATCCCTCCACCGTCGATCAGCCTTTTGGGCCTTTGGAGACTGCGCCTGGCGTATTGGCGCCCACTGCTGCTGGGCGACCAGCTGCCAAGGCTTCATCATACGGTCCAGGAGAGCCTTGGGACCATTTCCTCTACCGCCTTGCGACGAGCAAGGAACCGTTATGGAAGCCCATCAACATTGATGACTACCCTCCCGATTATCCACCACGGTCTGTTGAGGTCGTCCTGCCGCGGCTTAGCACTGCGCCGTCAGAAGAGTCGATGGTTACTGTGCAACTAGAGACTCCTCCCAACGAGTCGGTGACTGAAGTAGTGGCGGTCGATGTTTCCACCCCGCCTTCAACAGTGGAAGAGATCTCCTTCTCCGCTATCCCCATCGTTCCATCTCCTCCCTCGCAAAGAAGGCCTTCGGTGGCTGTTGCAGTTCGCTCTGCACGCACTGCCGCTTATTCGTCCGCGAAGATAGCCCAAGCGACGAAAGCAGCGCGCCTTTTGGGCAGTATAAGCGGGCCAATACGTCCTAAACGAAGTGTTCGTAGCAAGTAAGTGTTTGTGTTCATTGGATGAGCTTCGCGTTTACTTACAACGAGTTTCAGATTCACAAATACCCTGGGCAGACTGAAGGGTTTCGCTACTGGGAAATACCCTTCAGAGCGGCTTTCCATTTCACAATTTTGATACGTTGGGTCGGACTTGCTTTTCTGTTGTCGATGCCTTCTCAATCTCGGCTTGAACTTTGTATTAATACCTGTACACTGTATTACTTTAACGCGGAGGCGTTCAAGCCAACGGTAATATTAATATGCCAAGTCGCACAACTTGCGGTCGCCTGAATCCCTTCAAAAACAAGTACTGTAACTCCTTATCCATAATAGTCTCGACGTGACGATTCCACCTCCATCCTTCACATACCACAGGTTGCTGTACACTGCCGTCTCATTGGGGCTAGCCGCATTCTCCAGAACCTTGTCCACAGCCTGACAAAGTCACTGTACTTGGTACCGTCATAGCGAGAGGTTATTTCAAGGAACCACGCCCTGAGAGAACATCCAGGATCCAGCAAGAAGAGAAATGACAGCACGGCACGTACATGTACTCTACGGCTATCCCCTTGAATGATTGCTGGTCTGCGTTGCACTGGAGTTCAGTGGGGCTCTCGCACGGCTCGCGCAGCCACGAGTCGTCAGTGAGGCTCCAGGATTAACTTGGGCCATGCTTGGCACACTCGGACCATCTCTGTTATTCTCTTACTTCCTTTCTAGTTTTACTTATTGTTCTTCTCATTGCTTTGGCCATCTTTTATTGTGTACAAGACCATCGTATGTACAGTACTTATACCCGACTTGTGCACCAAGAATATCATCTCAGTTCTCTCCACCTCGTCGTCCGATTATACAGCTGAAAGGTATCCGTTGAGGCCAGGTTAAGGTCCTGGTATCTACACGGAAGTGCCTGCCGCGATTGCCGTAAGTTTTCACCAGGTTTTCACAACTTCTCTTTTGATATCATCCAGGTACTACATACGCGCTTTCAGCACCAGAGGCTGAATGGATCCGCTCAACGGTGATCTCTCTACATATCTTACTTGCCACGTACTTACCCTCCGTTATAGATGATCCTTCCTCATCTCTCTTTCAGGTGACGGCATGCAATGGGTCGAACTGTTCATGTCGGAATCATGCGATCCCTAATTTCCAGGAAGCAGACATACCGTCTTTACGGAATGATCCCCGATACCACCATCTTACCCACACCAACAACGTCCCCGCTCCCGCCGAAGAAACTGCCATCCGCGATATGATATCGGACCTCCATTCGCGTCTCAGCGTATCCAGATCGTCTCACGAAAAGCTTACAAAGTTACGCTCGGACATTATGGCCCAGGCAGCGCATATTAGCGATTGTCTTGAGTCTCTCCACGGAGAACAGGAACACCTGTCGCTCGCCATCGAGGAGCGGAAATGCCTTTTATCCCCAGTTCGCCGACTACCCTCCGAAATCCTATCCCACATATTCTCCCTCACCGTTATCTTTCCTGTACCTACGAAGATCAGGAATGACTTTGATGCTAAAGACAACGGCGAATGGCGAGAGCTTCTGCCATGGGAGAACATGCTTTGGACCATAGAGCTCGTGTGTAAGGATTGGCGGAGAGTGGTCCTTCAACGTCCTGAACTTTGGGCCAATCTAAATGTCAATCTTCTTGGCATTGACGAGAAGGCTATCCTTCGGCTCGCCGTGCAGCTGAGCCGTATTGGCCTTGCCAATCTATCCGTCGGTTTTTACTGTTGTTCGTCAATAGTGGTCGACGCATCCGCCCCGTTGTCTCGGATTGTCTTCCTCCTGTTACCGTTCGCTTTGCGCATCATTCATTTGGTCCTGTGTATGCCCCTTGAAATGATGCTCGAACTTTCCCCACTTCGTAACCATCTGCGGGTCCTGAAGACACTTGATGTAACATGCTTTTCCTATAGCAGTGGTCGGGTTCAGGTCGACATTTTCGAGGCATGCCCCCAGCTCAACTCCGTGACCTTTGTTGATGTTGACGATTGTCTATACTTCTTCACCCTCCCGTGGAAGGCGATACAGACATTTCGAACGGAACATGTACACTTGGTTGGCTATGAGTTTTTCAACGGACCACTGCCTTCAGAGGTCCTACAAGTCCTGCAGCTTGCGCCGCATATACGCGAGTGTTATGTGCGAGTGGAATCGTGCAGATCACCCCCGGATACAGAGCTGGAAGGCCTTCCCATCATCTGCTCTCATCTCTCCACGCTCTCGGTTAAAGTCTGGCCGTTGGCGGGCACATGTCCCGTACAAGAGACATTAGACGGTATTGTAGCCCCAGCACTCTCAAAATTGATGATCGAGACGGCAGGAGGCGAGCAACGCGACACTGCTGCAACATTTGCTGCTGTTCAACAGCTCATCGAACGGTCCCAAGCGCCTTTGACCACCCTCCATTTTTCTCATGGCGAGCTCGCACCAGATGATGTATTGTGTTTCCTTTCTCTTACACCGCTTCTCTCCGAGCTGCGTCTCATCGACTGTGGCGGGCTGGACGAGGTTATGGAAGCCCTCACGATCAAACCAGACGACGCCCCGGAGTCACTCAACCACGTACCACAATTGAAGACCTTACAGCTCAGTGGTTCTTTGGATTTTGAGCCGGAGATATTCACGCAGATGGTTAAGTCGCGTTGGAGAAGTACGCCTTTGACAACATTAGCCCTCGGTTGGTTCGGTGAAGGTGAAGAATTCATGCATGCGGCAGGTCAAAGCCCACGCGAGCAAGTGTTGAGGGAGCTGGCGCCTTACTGTATGGAAGGGTTAATACTTTTTACATCTAGGGTTGCATGAATAGAGACGGACCAATGAATTGTAGCCTGATGTATCGATGGAAAGCGAATCGAATACTTTCCATGACGAAGTTGACAAGTAGACTCGAAACAGACCCGCAGCGAGTATACAAGTAATTTTCAATTGTAGCTCGTGATAGGCATATGTCGACCACGCTGAGTGCAAGAGAAAGGTGATTCAACTTAAATCAATGATTGTGCTTGTCCGGGGCACGTGATCGATCGCCCTTTTGCTCTCAACAATCATCACCGACAACGGCTACCCACCCCAACATCTCCACGACCGTCTTATCTGAAGGAAGAACTCTTACTTATACGTTCGAGACGCGTTCTCACCGAAATATCCTTCGCTACTTGTTACTATCCGACAATGTCCGCCGTTTTATTTCCGGTCGCATTTGATGATAATGATTCTCCCACTATCCAGACCAACGATACTGTCGTATGGAAAAACCAGGCTCTGCTCGTCGCGTAGTGGAGGAGACATGGCAAGACTTTTACGAATGGGAGAGAAAGGACACCGAGGCGGCGATTGAAAGTCTCGCTTCGCCAAATCCTCTTTCATACGAAGAAATGGCAGCTAGCGACGCCCAGCGAAAGCCTTTCATCTATCCTGATGCCCACCTCTCAGCAGAAGACGACGATGATTTCTTTGAGCTACAAGACATCGATGGCTCTGCTCTGACGCGTGTTCCGATTACAACTGTCGTTGTCGAGCCCAAGCTTTCTCCTGCGTCGCCGTACGAGTCCTCGTCTCTAACAAACCGGAACATCCACTGGGGAGATGATTCCAATCACATGCAGTTTATGCCTTTCGCCGAAGACCCCAATTTCGCCCACCTCGACCACGCTGAACAGTACAAGTACTTTGCGTGGAGCACCGATTCGGATCCAAACAGTATGTCTTCCAACTTCGTGTGCTACATTTATGCTGATGTACGACCAGTCGAAATCATCGTTCTGGAAGCTGCGCGAAGACTCAAAGAAACGTGCGGTCTTTCCGACCGCGAAATTGACGCGTCCAACCTTCTTCCCATGAAGCTTGTCGGGGATAGCGCTACTGGTGATCTTGGTGTCCGTTTCACGAGCAAGATGCGGTATGTCCTTCATCATACCAGGAAATCTATACTGATTCCTTTCCCAGAGATCCTCTTCCATGGCCAAACGTGGCTGCTAGTGCCTCATCTTCACAGCCCGACGAAGTACCTTCTTCCCTCAAGAAAGAATTTCTTGACATGGCTTCTTATTTTTGCAGTAATCTTAACTGTGTTACGCCTTGCTGCTCTGTTCATGGTATGTGACGCCGACTTACTATTAACACAGATTAAAGATTACCTTTCAGTCAATCCTAATCATATGCCGAGAGAGCTGCCTGCGAAAATTGCTAGTCATCGATTGCTCACCAGCTCAGCGGATCCTTGCGGGGACGACTGTTTCCTGAACTACACATCACCGGCCTCCAGGGTAGTAATTGCAGAGGTAAGTCTCTCTTTCTATCTCTGTTTACGCACTTATTTGACTTGACCAGAACGCTGCGAGATGGAGTAGCGACGACTTGGACGTGTTGAAACTGACCTTGGATTACTCACCTGACTTGTTCCCTTGTAAGCTAGCTGAAATATGCATGAAGCCCTGTCGCGAGGTGCGCTTTTCGTCGTCTGTCCCAATACAGTTCTGAATTCTTGACTTTCAGGTGTTTAAACACCGCGCGGATATTATTCCAGACGAACAGATCCCCAAGAGACCCAGTCGCAAGGCCGCTGTCCTACAGCCACGAATGCGACCGGTAAATTTGAGGGAAGAAGGTCAGTGCTTTTCGTATTAAATTCAGTTGGCGTGCTTCGACATCCCATCTCCTAGATATTCGCGACCCCAACATCTTCAGACCGTGCGTGTGGATCTTGCGGTGATGAAGTTTGCTGACCCATGATCCCAGAAACGCGCCTTGTTCTCATGACGGACGCTGTGCAGACGATTCATGCCCTTGCTTTGCCAATGGCGCTTACTGCGAAGCCGCTTGTCGATGCGAACATCAGCCATGTAGACCCTTTTCGCGGTGCCGATCGTTATTCTCTCAACTAAAACTCATTCAGGCATTCGACGCCGACGCGGTTGCAACTGCCAAAGGAACTGCCGAACCAAAACATGTCCTTGTTACGCTGCGGGTATGGAATGCGATCCAGAAGTCTGTACGAAATGCGAAGCTGCGTGAGTGAGGCATCCTTCTGAGTGAGTACTGGTACTGACAAGCTTGCAGAGGTATGAGTCTGGTCAATTGGTACTCATTTGAACGCTCACCTGTGTGCTGTAGATGCCGTTTCAGGACGATGTCGGAATGCCTCCATACAACGAGGTGAATGCAAGGTGAGCGAGTCATAGATGCATGCCCGCCAGACTACTGATAACCACATCATTCACAGGCGCTTGAGGTCAAAGAAAGTAAATGGGGTCGTGGACTATTTGCTGCAGAAGCGATCAAGAAAGGCGACTTCATTTCAGGTCTGCTCGCGTCATGCTCTCTCACTGCTAAGCTAACGCCGATGAACCTACAGAGTACGTTGGCGAACTGATATATGATTCTACGGTTGATTCCCGAAGGTAACCGTGTTTCACATGTTCCCTCCGACATCTTGTGTGATGCGTCTACAGCGAGCTCGCCAACCATCGAGGAAGGAGCTACGTCTTCCGGCTCAATAGTGAAGTGTCTATCGATAGCTCCTACATCTGCAACGAAACGCGGTACATGAATCATAGCAAGGAGGATGCCAACTGCATCCCATTAGGTGCGTCACTAGTTTGCTACCGTTGAAGATCTGAGATGCGATGGACTCGAATTTAGTCAAGCTCGTTAACGGGGAGCATAGGATATCGTTTCACGCTCGTGAGTCGAATCGCCCTCCAGTCCACTTCCGTATTAGCTTACACGTTCCGCAGTTAAGAATATCGCTTCGGGGGAAGAGCTTCTGTTTAATTACGGAGATGAATTCTGGTAGGCTGTCGGTCGTGTGTGAATATCAGTGTAGAAAATGCAACCACTGATTGCTCTATGATGCCCGCGAGTCTTAACCTGCGTCAGTTTTCGAGTGAGGCGCATAGGCTTCTCCGCGATTGAAGTCGAACAACTCTCCTTCTATTATGCCCAGACGAGCGTCCTGAAACGCCTATCATTGGTTCGGTATATAAGCTAGTCCTTACACTTCCAGTAATTCGTAACGACACGCCGCTTCTATTCACTAATCAACGGTGTGGATATTCGAGAGGACTATACGTCTCCAAATATTCTGGTACCCCCAACATTCACTCATCCAGTGCGCCGATTCGGGAATGACCTCTTCAAGTTCCAATCCATCGATGTCCATCGACCAGTTGGGTCTTTAGACACTACGCCTACTACTGCAGGTTGACTAGTCGCCATTACGGTCCGGCAGAATCTGGGAACATTTCCTGTACCGCCTTTTGACGAGCAATGGACCAATACGGAAGCCCATTAACCTCGAGGTTTCCCTCCCGATTACCCGCCGAAGTCTGTTGACGTTGTACTAAGAGGACTGTGGCGTTTGAAGGACCAGCGCTCAGTCTGGACCTATACCCGCCACAGAGTCTCTCCCGAATGAGTCAATTACTGCGCTTCGACTCTTGATCTCTACCGTTCAGATCGCTGCGGCATCTCGCCCGCTGCAAAGGTGGTTGGCGCTGCGCGACACGCTTCCCAGTCTTCGACGAGGATAGCTCAGGCTACGAAAGCAGCACGCTTTTTGGGCAACAGTGGGCAAATACGTCCCGGTGGCAAGTGAGTCCCCCTGTTCATCTGTAGCCTCTTCATGTCTACTTGGTGTTCGCTTTTTGGAGTCCATGAATTACTTTCGTAAGCCTAGACACCTCGCGCGCGCGATCACTGCGGATGTGGCGCACAGTTCCATTTAAAGGCGGCATTCGCCAATTACACAACCTCGTTCACAGCCGGACGATAAAGCGAGTAGGTGCTCATGATTCGAACCTCCTGTTGTGGCGCGCATTAAGCCCGATCTAGGTCCAGGCACAATTAAACCCTGCAGGGCCGTAAACGCGTTGCCAGTCACTCCCGGACCGCTCATCCGGTACTCACACACCAACAGCCATCTGCAGCCTACTGAACACCACTAAGGCCGCGCTGGCCTTGGTTATGAACTACTTCAAGAAACGATTGAACGAACTATACATGCCCTCTGGAGTGCTCACGAAGGTGCGTCCTTTTTACAAGTGCTTCTTCCTAAATTCTGTTAACAGCTTGATATAGATCTTATGCCATGGACAATACTTCTGCATATACCCCGCCGCTTATGATTCAGAGGAGGAAAGGCGAGCAGGTACGCTTTTTTTGTAGTCTTTCGATGATTATACGGGCTCATGTCGTGCGGTTAGATATTGATCCTGTACTAGCACGGCTAGGTACCGAAATTGAGGTGGACATACAAACGTCTGACGGTGTCGTCCTCAAGTGCTACCTCCTAAGACAGGTACTCGTTGTTCAAGCTCATGCTGGAGTTCGACTCTGACTATATCCGGATCTCATCAGACTAAATTACACACCGCCCGCGCAACAATTATTCTATTCCACGGAAATGGCTACCACAGTTGGTGCTATACAACGTGTGGATACACTCTTCGCAAGCTGGGATTCAACGCCTTGATGGTCTCGTATCGCGGGTGAGTGTCGTTACGTTTCCATACACGCGCGCTTACATTTTATTAGGTACGGGGCGTCACAAGGCAAACCCTCTGAACGAGGACTACGACGCGACGCGCAGGCAGCGTTGGATTACGTTCTTGCGGATTCCCAGCTATGCAGTGTTCCCATCGTACGTCTCTATTCTCTCTCGTCATTTAACTCGACGTTGACATCCGCTTAGGTCCTTCATGGGCATTCACTGGGTGGAGCAGTAGCGATAGACCTTGCAAGTCGTAATCCCGATAAGGTACCGTACTTCCGCCAATAGTATTGCCACGAGTATAACACGCCTACTTCTAGATACACGCCTTAATGGTCGAAAACACCTTCCTTTCCATTCCCCAAGTCGCGAAGACCATACCCGTCGTGCGACATATCACTTTCTTCATACATCAGCGATGGAACTCTGCTGCGAAGCTTCCATTGATTCCACGGACGACACCCATTCTGTTTTTGAGCGGACATTTAGACCAGGTAGCGCCGGAGGCACATATGATGGGGTTGAGGGATATTGCTGCAGGGCGGGATCCCGATTCGAAGGCGGAGCTGCAGGATGTGTTTCATTCGTTTCCGCATGGTGGTCATGGTGAGTGTGTTGAGGTTTGAGGTGTACCAGACTGACGAGACTTGTGTAAAGCGGATACTGGGATCCAGCCTGGATATTTCAAGACGATTGACCAGTTCTTGACGGGGATACTAACGGTGCGCGAGGTGTGAGGCGGAGCGATGTTGTCTTCAGTTGAGGATATACAAACATCTTTGGATTCTGACACTTACTAGACTTTGCTTTATTGTCTTGGTTTGTAAGATCATAATGTTGCAAGACTGTTGTGGGAGGACAGTTTCCACAATCTTTTACGTCGGAAGAGGGCGAAAGAGCGTAATGCCTGACAATGTGAGGCGAGTACTGACAAGGCTGTTCGTGTGACGATTCGGTGATTGGCGTTGTCTTCTCGAGATTAGACACGCTGCGCATGAATGCCATGTCTCTGAGGCATTCAAAATCGTTTATTGGCACGGCGACAGGCGGTTCGGCGTCTCCGGCTCGAGTCTATTACCTAGACTTCGTGTCGAGTCTTCCCCACAGGCGGGCAATGTCAACGGTACATCATCCCAGCTGACGGTAACTTCCATGGCGATGACCCGAATATCTCTGGGTATACAACTGTTCGTGAGGAGAAGAGCTTGCTAGCTTGAAGGCAACAAGGCGTGGCCCCACGGTCAATAACAGAGCAGGACATGAGAAGATTGGTGATCGTACTCTTTTCACTTTATTTAATGGAAAAATGACAGTATGTCTTTAAGGTCTTCAAATCGTTTCTTGCTGTGAGGAGGGGACCTAAAGCTTGTTTCTACCTTTTCCTTTGAAGGGAAGATGGCTGCCAAACCATACTGAGATCACAGCTATGGTCATTATTTTGGTGATGCGGACAATCTGTGAACTACAGCTTTCAGAGGTAGCCCTCAACACTCTACAAGAATCCGAGGAAAGTTCCTGTTTTATATTCAGCAAAGAGGTGGAGGAGTGTAATGCCTGACGATGTAAGGCTAGTACAGACAAGGTTGTTTGTGAGATGAATCGGTGATTGGGGCTGTCTTCTCGGGCTGCGCATGAATGGCATGTCTGTAAGGCATTCCAATCATTTATTGGGCCGGCGACAGGCGTCTCAGCTTCCCCGCTCAAGTCTTCGCTCGTGAGAGCGGCGTCGCTAGCACATTGTCCTTGCCGCCTTCGCAAACGGAAACTTCTACGGCTATGACCCGAATCACGCTGGCTAATCAACAACCGTCCGTGATGGGAAAGAAGAAGCGCCTACATACCGGAGGGAATCTGCGATGCAGCTGGGTTGAAGGCAATAAAGCGTGGCGCCAAAGCAGGACCTGAGAAGACTGGTGATTGTACTCTTTTCACTTTATTTGATTGACTGCGCATGTTTTAGGGGAGAATGTCAGTGTGTCTTTAAGGTCTTCAAATTGTTGATTGGTGTACGTTCGGACGGGCTTCTCGGCTTCTCTGGTTCGAGTTTGTGGCGTGTATGTGAAGAAGGGATTGCCTTAGTCGCTTCTCGCTGAAAGGTACGTATGGCCAGCTCATGTCTACTGTACCGTGCGAATAGTAAATGCTATACGTACGCGACGATGTTGGAAGGTGTCTCGGTTTCTTCGGTCCAAGTCTTCACAATTACTTACGTGCGCAGTGCTGGACACAAACGGTACGTATTTCAGTTTGTGTCTACCTTTTCGTCTCAAGGAAACATATGTATGCCAAACCATGCTGAACTCACAGCTATGGTCATTATTGTGGTGATTCGGGGCAATCTAAAGTTTCACAAGAAGGCAATTGTGAGAACTTCATCGATGATCACTGACTGCGCATGGTGTACAGAGGAACGTCATGTCCTTGAGGCGGTCATTGGTGTGATGACAGGCGTCTCGGCTTCTCCGGAGCTGATTGGCCGCTAGACGCGTGTGAAAATGGCCCGTGTGGCGTGTGCTGGTCAGTTCGTGTGACCTTAGCGTGAGCCCTACTCCAGGAGTGTTCCGACTCGAGATGATGTGCGAATACTTGAAGAATGGTTCTGATTGGCATCGGTCTCAGTATTGTACTGCGTGGGTGTCGCTTTGGCTTGCTGTCTGTCTGGGATGGAGATGCTCTAGTGTACCTCGACAAGAGCACCGCTCCTCGTCAGGACGACTCGGTTCAGTGGCCTGCGTGCTGCAAGTACGATGAAAGCAGATCTGTTGGATGGTGTCTGACAATTCGGGTTAAGGCGTGCGAGGAAAGTCTCCTTCTGTTTCGAGGTAAGCAAGGCAGGTCAGACGATGTGTGAGTCTGGTAGTGATTCGTCATTCGTCAAATAGTGTATGCAAGTGAGGGCAACTCGAGTACTCATACTCTCTGACGAGCAACTGTCTTGCTAGTACCTTAATAGTGAGTAAGCTCTTACTTCCTACCCTTCTTTCCTGAGATTCTTTGGTCTAGATGTCATCGATGCAGCACGTTTTTGGCTTCTGTTAGTGCATTCGGGAATATTAAAGCTTGCTCCTTCCTGCGACCTTAGCCATGTCTCTTGTCCCACCTATGCGACTCCCTCATCCGCTTGGCAACACTTGAGTGCGATTGTCGTGTGTTCCGCAAACTAACCCCGCATTGCCGTTAAATAACTGTTGATCTGTCCGTCATTCGGAACGTGATGAATGAAGGCCAAAAAAAAGTCGGTTGATGCCGCGAATAGGAATAGCTGCCTATATACAAGCCACACGTTCCGTTGGTAATTTCCCTCCGACGATATAGCTTTGTGATGCGAGGTTTTTGCTCCTGTTGTCGGAGAGGGCCACACACCTGACTGATCCTCTGATCTTGATGTAGTCGCACGGTTGCTTGATGAGAACATGAATACGGAACTCGAAGAGTGCCTTGGATCCCCCGTACTGACGAGAACGAACGTATATGGACATTATATCGCCAGAATATTCCTTGAACGTGTACTATAGAGATATAGAATTCCATTGGACGGTTGTTGGGACCTGACCGCGAACCTGGAAAGAGTTGGTAGTCCGAAAATAGAAATATTTTTCATGGCATCCCGAAATGGAAAGGCCGAGTAGCACAGCAGCACTTGATCAATTACCACCACTTTACCATCGGTGGCGACGACGACGAGCAGCATTCCCTCCGCCTGGGCGGGATGACTGGAAATGGTGCCCACAATATACCTTGCTATCTGTCTCCTCCCCTT
>QLPD01007814.1:0-18923 GCA_003314085.1 Hymenopellis raphanipes | reverse complement strand
GAACAGCTGCATATGTAACGTGATGGGACAATCGGCCAAACGGGCAGGTGACTGCCTTAGTGCCTACCATCTAGCCACCATGTTATCGGCTTCGGCTCAGCCTCCTGGTCCTGTTGCTGCCCCCAGCACGCTCAGAGCAGCTCCTCAGGCAATCTCGTCTGGAGACCTTATCCTAACCGTCGCCGCGCAAACTGTACACGGGTATCCATCTGCACCCTTACGCATCTTGACCGCCGCCGATGTACAGGCCGCCTTGACACCACTCCCTCAGTTGAATCCTTTCCCCATCCCGCTACTCAGAGGTCCTCTTGCGGACATCCGCTTATATTCTCGCACCGAGGAGACACGCTGGCTTCACGAGCTAGCGCACGATATATGCGACCCCGTCCACAGAGCCGGTACGCTCTGGGTTCGAAATATGTCGAGCGGCCACTGGATTCAGGCTGCTCCCACAGACCAGCTCCTCCCCGCGATATACGAATACCGCGCCCCGCCTGGCGTACATCTATGCTTATCCAAGTTCAGCGTGCGCCATAGGAAGTCACAAACAGAGGCTATCGGTAACGGTGCCACTATGAGGCGCGAGGTCATGGCCCGCGACCAGCGCTGTTGGATTACGGGGGGAGGGAGTGGCGTGACCACGACTAACAGCCATATCTGCCCAAAACGGATGGGCGACGCCATGGCGACCCACATCTACAATGAGTTCTGCGGTGCCACTGCCAACCTTGTCATCTATGACGCCCAATTTGGCATTTGTCTTGTGAGGACTCTCGACGCCCTGTTTGACATCTACGAGTTAGGCCTTCGCCAAATCGGAAGCAACGTAAGTGTCGTTTTTTGAAAAGTTGTTTCCCTCTTGACCCTTCCTGTAGCCCGACGTTTATGAAGCTCACAATTTCCACACGGACGTGCCCATTAACATGATGACCTACCTAGGAATTGTAAATCTTCCCGGCTTGCCACTTCTCCATGGACACCAAGTTCATCCTCCTCAACCTCAAACGACTGATCCAGTCCCTCCCCCAGGCTTGTTTCGGTGGCACTACATGCAGTGCGTGCTCAGGCGTTTTGGTACACTCGACTACAAAGAATTACCAGATATCAAGCATTATGAACTTCCCTTTCGTTCTGAAGATGACGATGACGATGATGACGATGATCAGTTCGAAGATGATGGTACCTTCGACTGGCCATCAGCCGTTTTTGACCGTGGACGCATGCAGGCCAGAGTGGAAGCAGAACGAGCAGAACAACTTGCCCGCGTTGTTCGTTGGATCGCCACATGATACTTTCCACGCTTCATACTATGTTTCCTTTCCTATGTACTAGTACTGTTGTATCACACCAACAAGGTCTGCCCCAATTCACTTGATAAGTAGTTGCTCCTGCACCTCATCTTCCATGTCATTGATGGGTGTGGTGTATCATGTGCACTGCTGTCCCTTCCAGTAGATGATACTGAGCTCGCTGCGGCCGACGACGGCGGGACATGAATGTTAGACCTTTTGGACTCTGGGATAACCGGGTTCGCCTTCGACCTCGACGCGTTTGCAGTAGCCTTGGGCTTGTCCGCTGGGCCCTTTGAGAACCAGCTGATTAGACTTTTCTGCTTCATATTCTCTGTCGACGTCTTTGCCTTGGGCGCCATCGTCGTCGTACTGGTCGTTAAAGGGAAGCAAACGCATTGGTCCTTGTTTGTCCACGGCCACTTCTTGCTTTCCGCCAACAGCCTCAGATACACTTCCCTTTTGCAAATGATCCATGTCATGAGTACTAATCTAATAGTTGCATTTTCTAATAGGCAATGATCTGCTTGCAATGTGGACATGCACAGCCAGAGCAGCTGGAGCCTCTGCCCAAAACTACGTTGACGCGAATCAATGATCTTTTCACGTCAAATGTAGCTCCTCATGGGATTGAAAAAGCGGAGCTCTCAGATCTCCTGTCACGCACTAAAGCCTATACCATCTCTCTGGACACGCGAATTGCCGAGTTGCGGGCTTCATTACAGGATGCTGGGCTGAGCAGTGCCTCTTGGACCTACAAACCAGAATCTTTGACGATGTCCGAGTCGTCAGCGACGCCTTTCATACTATTCGAGACGGCGATAGTCTCGATATGAGCGCGCTGCACTGTCTCTCACGTATCTTCGCATTGGAGGTGTACTGCACTGACAATGCCTTGCATATGGCGCCATGTTCATGTGTCGTTCGATGATGTTTCTAAACAATTTGCCTTTGTCTTTCGGCAGAGCATACTTTGCATGTTATGGCTCACGGTAGCAAGGATCATGCTGAATTTACAGTCTTGCGCACAGGTGGCGGACGGCTGCCGTTAGCTTTGAGCCTCTGCTCTATCGTTCTTGGAACGCTGCATATCTCATCTTCAGTACTGCACGTTCACATCCATCTTCCTCATATGAGTTTGGAACTTGAAGCTTTATTACCAGGGGAAAACTTGTCCGTGTGCTTATGTTGTCCTCAACTTGGCGTTCTGTCTATCGACACCCACGGGGCACTTGTACTACTGTTTGACTGTCGTCATGCACAGGCGCCAATTGCGGTATTTGAACAAACGGAATGGGACACACACAGGATGAACACACTTCTTTTCCAGATTCACCTTCCCTCGTTATCATTTGATGACGTTGTTGATAGATTTGAACACGGCGACGTCCTATCCTTCCCTGCTCTCCAACGGGACAAGACATTGAAGGTCTCCCCCGACGCAAGACAGAGAAATTAATCGCGTCCATACGCATGACGCCCAAATTCCGTCACCTCGAACTGACGTTCAGGGCCCGCTTCGATATCGATCTCATCGAATCCGGTACTCTGTATTCCTTTCTCGTCCAGTGGAAAAAAGACGTCTGCCGTGCGGTATAACCTGGGTATAACTTCCACAATCCGGGCCTGACTCTGCAGCCCGCGGAGCTGAAATGTAACGTCTTCTCTGTGTTCCCGGTGAACAACCATGGGCGCGGTAGATTATCTAACGATAAAAGACACCCTGAGGGTGAGAGCGTTCAAGTTGTAGCGCAGCATCCCAGCACCTTTCGCCGGACAATAATTGGGCAGTCCGACGTGTTTCGGCGGCCTCCACTGACCTCCTTCGCCAGGTCACAACCTTTCAATGTGGCTAAACGAGAATGATGAGTATGTAATACTTTCTTGCCTGTAGCTATTGGACTATTGATAGAAATTATCCTTTCACCACACAATGACTGCACTTATTTATCTATGCGCCGTAGTCGTGGAAGAACCGAACGACCTCAAAGTACCACTTCATAATATTCTCCTCTCCAGCTATAAGATGTCCCTCAGTGGGGAAATACAACATCCGACTCGGAACTCGTTGACTACGAGAAAGATCAAGATCCGGTCGATACCATAGAACAAGGGAAATGAGGCATACCGTTGAAGCGCATTAAAAGTCGCGATACCCTGACTCTCAGGAACACGATAATCTTTGCCACCGAGGATAACCAACGTAGGAGTCTTCCACTTATCGACTCCACTCTTCGGATCCCATTTGCTGCTGTTCGACTCATTGAACACCCTGTTCATCTAGATTCAAAAACACTGAGTCAACCGATTGAGGTACAAGAGAAAACAGAAGCCTACGCGATACACCTCATCAGTCTCATACGCAATAACCGACGTCGAGAAGATGCCTCCGTCCGTGACGAGCGCCGTGAACCCAAAGTCTTCGTTGTGTCCCTACTCATCAACCACCGAGTGAGCAGATAACCACCCCACGCAAACAATAGAGCGTACGTTAATCCAGTTGACGAGATACCCACCGTACCCAACGCCGATAGCGAACAGTCGACTCTTATCGATACGAGAAGAGTACTTGAAGTTGTCGTGAAGAACATGCGCCAAGGTTTGCTTGAGGTCAGCGAGGGACGCTGCCGCACCGTTCGCGTCTAACGGGCGTACCGGGTTAGTTAGTTGTTCAGCACACCAGAATGTATATTATACATCACCTTCAGAATACCCCGAGCTCCCAGATGGATTAACCTGCAACACCGCATACCCGTATGAAGTGAACACTAACAACCAATGATCCAAGTTAGTAATCGCAAGCATGTCGGAGCACCGCAAGCTACTACGAACCATTCGGATTCCAATTCACCGTCCATTCATTCTTCCAAGAAGCCCCGGGACCATCATGCAGCAGTACAACGAGAGGGACCTGCTTCGCCTCTCGCGGGAAGAACATCCGGCTTTGAACCTGCCCAACCCAAAACGGCTCTCCCACAGAAAGATCGACACTGTTGTCCGATGTGAAATGTGTTAACCTAAACATATTGCACGACCAGTCAGCCACAGACCGCTGAACGTACTTAATGAGAAGTACCTACCTAATCTCCTCAAGGTTCCCATCAGGATCGCTATACGGCGAATGAGAAGTCATATACAACTCAGGCGGAGCGTCCGAGAACGACTTGAGCGAGATAAGGTGCGAGTGCTCCAAAGGCGTGATCCCGACATGAACCGTATCATGGATAGTCCCATTCGTCGGTATAAGCGTTGCATGAACCGGTCCTGACTCTGACTCTGGCGACTCCGGCATCCAGATGTGAAACAAACTCGTCTCGGTGTGGTGCTCCGTCAGAAGAAAAAGAGCTTCGCCATTCAAAGAGAACTATCAAAGCTGAACATCAGATGAGAGCTGAGTACTAAAATGGAATTTTACCTCCAATTGACGTGGGTTGAAAGCAAAGTTTTGAACATCCCCTCTCCACTTCACATCCTTCTGGCGGTCCCAAATCCAGACATGTCTCTGCGCCACGACATCCCCATCTTCCGCTTGTTCAAGCCATGCAACTTTGTGGCCGTTGAAGACTGGCGAGGTCGATTCACCTCCGTTCCCAGAAGAAATCAACACAGGTGGCGTAGTACCATGTAAAGATACAATGTAAATCTGTAAGCGAGATTGAGCATAAGCAGACAATGCTAAAGAAGTCACCGACATGAGTACGCGAATGGAACGCTTTGTGGACAGTCGGATCCTTCGCCACAACAGCAACAGAACCAGAAGATAGCTTGATATCCGTCGGAACCTAACATTCATCAGACGAGGAAAAATCAAAAACCAAAAAAAAACTCACAATGCCTGTGCCTTTCAAAGGCGTCCTCAAAACATCGCTCTTCAAAGCCCACTCCTCCCTGCCCGTCACTTCCAAATCGATCAAAAACAACCTAGGCTGTTTCCTCCTCATCCACGTATCCCAGTGTCGCGGCCACGTCCCCTCATATACCCACCCACCCGTCCACCCTTGTCCTGCCTCTACATCCTCTTCGTCTTGCTCCGGGATAGTCTCCAAGTCTTCATCATCGTACGCGTTCGTGACAAGCGCCAGAACCCCAGAGGCATATTTCAACTTTGCGGGAAACACCAGGACAGGAAACGACTTGAGTATGCGTAGCGGGCCTACGGTGGGAGGGTACGCGGGAGGTGCGATGGTGTAGTTGACCGTTGTAGTCATGAGGTCCCATGAAGTGGTTCCGGTTGGACGTAATAGTGCGAGAGTGGTATTTGACAGCCATGTGAAGAGTGTGTTGGGGGTGATGTCGAACATAGGTTGAGGTTCAACCGTGAATTGCGCGTTCACGGGCAGGATCCAGAGGACATTTTTAGCTCTAGGAGAAAACTGTCAACAAATAGACGCGTTAATCTGGGAAGCGGACACACGTCTTGGTGATAGGATTGAAGGTTCTGAGGTTGATAGCAGCGGCCTCGCCATTTTGACTCGCAGTCCAGTCGATGATGCTAGGAATTGAGACGAGTTGACTATAGTCGAGACCAAGAGGTCGGTCGGATATTAATGGAAGCTGCTCTCCAACGACCGCGGTAAGAATGGCGAACCAAGTAACGAGCACCCAACGGATATACATGGCGGTCAGTCGGAGAACGCGCAGACCGGTGACGTTCTGATATCTTGGGACATCGACGAGCTCCGGGGTTGCATCCGGCGGCGAAGGATAACGCGACAATGACCCCGCAATGTCCCTAGATTGTGCCATTGCGCGTTCCGGAGGTGGGCACGGAGACGAAATGTTATCATGTTTGCTGATATGCCGGTAAAGTTCTTAATATTATCAGACACTGTCCAGAATATCGTCCTTGTCAACATGACTCCTGATTTTCTGTTGTCCGACCTCTTTAGCGTCAAAGACTTGTCCGTAATTGTGACAGGAGGGGGAACGGGACTCGGTCTTCATATGGCCAAGGCTTTTGCGAATAACGGAGCCAAAGGTGAGCCGGTTAAATCAATCTCTGAATATATTGACAATGAATGGTAGTTCTCATCACGGGGCGAAGGCAAGAGGTATTAGACAAGGCGGTATACGAGATCAAGGAGACTTGTACTGGCGAAATACACGCGTGAGTCTGTGTTATGAAGAATGAACGATTATGCTCACCTCGTATAGCGTCTCTGCAGACTTGACACAGAGGGAGTCAGTTAAAAAAATCATTGCAGCGCTAGGCGAGACTCCACGCTTGGATGTCCTTATCAACAACGCTGGCATAGTTATACCAGACCCGCCGTCAAACTCTAGGATGTCGCTCTCAGAGCTGCAGGCCGCTATGGCTGCATCGCCACACTCGACCTGGTACGACACCTTTACCACCAACGTCGAGGCACCCTACACGCTTTCCGTTGGCCTCATCCACCTGCTCGCTGCGTCACCCATCGGCGGCAGAATTATCAACATCTCGTCCATAGGTGCGCGGATGTCTGATCCCGCCGTACACCAACCAGCCTATCAGGTCTCCAAAGCCGCCCTCGACCACCTCACCCGCCTCCTTGCCAGTAAATTCCGTGAATACGGCTTACGCGTCAACGCCATTGCGCCTGGTTACTTTGTATCGGCCATGAACGACCCGAATGATCCTAAATCTATGATTTCTCGCGCGAAAGAACTGGTGCCATTGAAAAGAGGAGGAGATGGTGTAGATATTGCTGGAACTGCGATTTGGCTGGCTAGCCCTGCTGGCGCGTATATGGATGGTCAGGTCATCGTCCTCGATGGTGGTAGGAGTTGGGCGTAAATAGGGGCATAATTCTCAATTAGGCATTCACCTGCTTTGCCTTCTCTTGCTTCTAACTATCATGTCGTTTACGCCAATCCGCACTCCAACTCATCTACAACTTTTCGCCACGAAGTTGTACTAGTCAGAGGGGTACTTTCTTTTGAGCCGGGCAATGACGCGAGGAAACCAACCGAAACTACATGTCTGCCGCCGGATTATTGACGCGACAAACATACCCGGAAATGGCGCGGTGTTCAATGTAATGATTGTCTGAAAATGCTGCAATCAGTCGCTAAATTGCGTTGTTTAGACCTTATCATCTCGCTTCACGGTCACATGTCGGAGCTCGGAGCCCAGCATTGGCTTCCGAGTGCACAATCGGATTAACAAATTGCTTACTCGCGCAATGAATTTTCCCCTTGGAACCTCGTCTCGTCGGCGTTTACGATGACCGCCACAGAGCGTACTCCCTTGCTTTCCTCGGGGCCTGACTCAAATCCTATTCTAACATGGCTCGACTACTGCTGGATTCTCCCTCGTTCGTGCATTTCAATTGCTATTCAAATCACCCTCGAAAGTGAACGACATCTCATAGCACTCTTTTCCAACATCTTTCTCAGCAACTTTGAAAATACCATCGCCGCATCCGTCCAGAACCCAATCGGCTCGTCCTTTGACGGCGGACAAAACGTCGCATGGGTCGCCACGTCCTACCTCATCGTCTCTACCGCCGTCCAGCCACTCTACGGGCGATTTAGCGGTATCTTTGGACGAACACCGGTGTATGTTTTCGCGTTGGGAACATTCTCAGTAGGATGTTTGGGTTGTGGGTTTAGTCAGAATTTGCTACAGCTCGTTATGGCTAGGGCGTTTTGTGGGCTTGGAGGTACGTGCGCTATTCGCTTTATGTTCACGGAAGCCTGACTGTCTTCAAGGCGGTGGTCTGATCACGATCTCGCAAATAATCGCGTACGATTTCATCCCTATGAAGAGTAGAGGGTTGTACCAGGCGATGACGAATAGCTCATATGGCGTACGCGCTTAGTTTCTTGTTCGTTAAACGTTGTACTCATTATGTTGCAGCTTGGAGGAGCCCTCGGCGCATCCATCGGCGGGACCATCGCAGAAACATTGGGATGGCGCTATGCCTTCTTCCTCCAAATACCCATATGTGTGGTCTCCTTGATGGTATATCTCCTCAAAGCACGTACCAAACTAGGCAAGCTTGGAATTCAAAAGAAGAGTAACCTCAAGCTCCAGGACATTGATGTGTTAGGGAGCATCTTATTGGTATATCATGTCGACTACGTACCGAACGTGTCTGATGAAAACTTACAGATGTCCTGTATTACTTCAGTCCTGCTCGGAGTCAACCTTGGCGGGAACGTCATCCCGTGGTCCCACCCTCTCATCGCAATCTTTTTCAGCGCCGCAGCATTATTGCTCGCGACATTCATTTGGCACGAAAAGTCGTTCTCTCTTCCTGTCCTTCCCTTGAGTCTCTTCCACGGCAGAGAAATGCTCTCCCACCTCGGTGCAAACTTTTTCGGCGCGGCTGCTGTTTTCTCGGTAGGTTTCATGCCTCCTCTAGCTCAACCTGCTCATGTTGTGACGTCGATCTTTTTTAGACGTTCTATCTCCTCCCAACCTTCTTCCAAGCGAAACTGCGTAACTCCGTCATGCAAGCTAGTGCGCGCTTGATATACCCCACGCTCAGTGCACCGATAGGTTCCATCGGCACTGGAGTCATTATCAATCTCATTGGCCCGCATTTGACACAACCCTTGGCCGTCATCGGCGCATTCGTTCTGATGCTTGGAACAGGCTTGGATCTGGGTATCCAGTTCGAAGACGCGTCAAGTCGCTCGGAAGTGTGGTACATCGCTCACGTTTGTTGGACGAATTTGGGTATGGGGATCCTGTTCCCCGCGTCGTTGATTGATATGAGCGGGAGGCCGAGTACGTTTATGTTGTCGTTGTCTTTTGTCCGACAATTATAACTCGTCACCAGCTCACGACCAAGCGATAACGACGTCGTTGATCTTCCTTACGCGTTCTTTGGGATCCGTGTTTGGGATATCGGTATCACAGTCGATCTTGCAGAATGTTTTATCGCGTTCTCTGACAGACGCTTTGCCGAAGGATAGTCTCGACGTACGCGTGCCACATCCTGCATTTCATTCTTTTTCTCTGATCTGGAGTTGACAGGTCATAGACAAGGTTAGGAATGATATCGAAGCAATTGCCAAGCTCGCGCCTTCACTGCAGGCTATCGGTGCGCGTCATCTTTGTCCTCGTTTCCTGCAGCCGTTGACTAAGCTGCATATCCAGTTATCGATTGTTATGGTATCGCGCTACAAGCAGCGTTCGGATTCTGTGCTGCCGCTGGACTATGTACTTTCATCTCCATCCTTTTCTCCCGGACCCGACGAGAGTGTTAATAGAATGCATTCAATGCTCGCTCTACTGTGACGAGCTGAACCTTGGTCAACCTGGCGCAGCGGTATATACGTCACCGTTCAATTGTTCTTGTAAGACTTTCATGACTTTCGGAGGACCTTGATGTCACAGGACTCGATGATTGTGCGTTACATTCATCCTCCCGTGCCTCTTAAGTCAAGTTTGCCACTGCTGGCATCGTTTGGATCCTCCAGTTATGGCCGACTTTGACCTCAAATAGTTTGTACCGGCGGGGAGACGTATTGTACTCAGCTTCCTTTCTTAAGGCTGTTTCTCCTCCCATATTTTCAATCTGCATTTTGCTAGTCTTCTTTGCAGCACCTCAATACTTCTATTGAAGAGTTCATGTGGCTCTGTAGCTAACTGGCTACCTTGCTAGTGTCAAAGGTTGCCTGGTTTTTTTGTGGGCGTTGGCCTCTGTGCGGGAAAGGACAAGTGCTGCATTGTTGGCTTATACAGGCAAGGGAGTTTGACCTAGCGGTTGGGGCTCAGCACTTGTCAACAGTATAATGCGCAATGTTTTTTTTTGAATCGGCGGCCGCGTCTGGAATCTGGCGTGAGCTTGATCAGGATCTCCAGAGTACACAGCCTACTGGTTTTCTTCCCCTGTGATAGTCCTAGGCTGGCGCGTATATGGACGGGCAGGTCTTTGTGCTCGATGGTTGGGCGTAAATAGGGGCATAATACTCAATTAGGCCTCCAGTTCCATTCCTTGCTTCCAACCATCATGTTATTCACACCAATTTACACTCCAAGGCCTGTAGAAGCTTCCTCTTTCTCCACGAAGCTGTCCGAGTCAGAGGAGTACTTTCTCCGAGCCTGGCGTTCACGCTGAAACTCGCAAGCAACGTCAGGAGACTAGAATTCAGGGCAACTTGCAAGCATTGTCTGCCGAATTATTGGCGCGACGAACATTCGCGGAAATGACACGCTATTCAGGCGTAACAAATTGCCTACTTGCGCGATGAATCCCTTATCTGAAAGCGCGCGTCGTCGTTGGTATATCTTACAATGACAGCTGCATCGGAGCGGACTCCTTTGCTCTCTAGGCCTGGCTCGAACTCGGCTCTGACATGGCTCGACTACTGTTGGATTTTCCCTCGTTTGTGCATTCCAACTTCCATCTTGATACAGTCTAAAGACTGCTCACAGCACTTTTTTCGAATATCTTCCTCAGCAACTTTGAAAAAGCCATCGCCACATCCGTCTAGAACCCAATCGGCTCGTCCTTTGACGCCGGACAAAACATCGCATGGGTTGCGACGTCCTACCTCATCGTCTCCACTGCCGCGCAACCGCTTTATGGACGGTTTAGCGGCATCTTTGGACGCACGCCGGTGTATGTATTCGCGTTGGGCACAGTCTCAGTAGGATGTCTGGGTTGTGGGTTCAGTCAGAATTTGCTGCAGCTCGTCGCGGCTAGGTCATTTTGTGGATTTGGAGGTATGTGTACCTGTCCTCTCGCATGTAGCGAAAGCTGACTGAGTTTTTGAGGCGGCGGTCTGATCATGATCTCGCAAATCATTGCGTACGATTTCATAATGAAGGGTAGATGTACCAGGCGATGACCAATAGCGTATATGGTGTATGCATTTATTCCCTTTGTTCAAGAGTCTGTACTCATCACTAGATACAGCTTGGGGGAGCCCTAGGGGCGTTCATCGGTGGGATTATCGCACAAACGTTAGGATGGCGTTACGCCTTCTTTCTTCAGATACCCATATGCCATCTCCTTGATGGTATACCTCATCAAAGCGCGCACCAAACTGGGCAAGCTCCGGGTTCAGAAGAAGAGCGATCTCAAACTTCGGGACATCGACGTTCTATATTCTCATAGGGAGTGTCATCCTGGTATACCATCTTGACTATCTTCCAGAAATCATCTCGCAGATGTCTTGCATTACTTCAGTCTTGCTCGGAGTCAACCTAGGCGGTAACGTCGTCCCACGGTTTCGCCCTCTTATCACAATCTTTTTCGGCGCAGCAGCTCTTCTCCTCGTGACATTCGTTCGGCACGAAAAGTTGTTCTCTCTTCCAGTCCTTCCCTTGAGTCTCTTTCGCGGCAGATAAATGCTCTCCCACCTAGTTGCCATTTTTTTCGGCGCGGCTGCTGTTTTCTCTGTAAGGAATGAATTTCCTCTACATGAGCTCGTATGTTGACATTCCGCGTGATAGACATTCTACCTCCTCCCAACGCTCTTCCAAGCGCAACGCGTAACTCCATTATGCAAGCCAGTGCGCGCCTCACATACCCGACGCTCAGCGCGCCAATAGGCTCCATCGGCACTGGAGTCATTATTAATATTAAGGTCATTGGCCCTCACTTGACACAACCGCTCGCAGTCATCGGCGCGTTTGTTATGATGCTTGGAACTGGCTTGGACTTCGGCATGCAGTTCGAAGACGCGTTAAATCGGCCGGAGATTTGGTATCACGTCTGTTGGACGAATCTGGGCATGGGGATACTCTTCCCTGTGTTACTGATTGATATGAGTGGGAGGCCGAGTAGGTTGATGTTGTCGTTGTGTTTTGTCCAACAGGCTCAACGCGAGGATAGCACATGACCAAGCCAAAACGACGTCTTTGATCTTTCTTACGCCATCTTTGGGATCCGTGTTCGGGAAATCGCAGTCGATCTTGCGAACTGTTTTATCGCGTTCTGTGACAGACGCATTGCCAAAGGATAGTCTGACGTACGCGTGTCATGTCTTATCGTGGGAATGGTTCGTCACAGCACCTTTGTCTCCTACTTTCAGTGCCAACGCACTGCTCTTATACCGCTCGCCAAATTGACGGCGCTCGTGAATGAGGTACGGACTAATGACACTGACTGGAATTGATTCTTGAATATGTTTTACAGACATTGTCCCTACAACCTAAGTTTTCAAGACCAAACTGAATGAGGAGAAATGTAGAGGAAGGAGGGAAATCAGGGTGTTTGGATAGAGCACGTTGGTACGTAACATCTCCGCCTCTTGGGCCAGAGGTGCTGATGAAGATAAGAGGGTGGTGATGCCAACGAAGCAGCGTGCATGGGAGGTGACGGGTGGAGAAATTACAAAGAGAGGATGCATAACAGGAATAATGGTCGAAGGTGCGTTGAAATTTGGGCGTTAGATGGAGGACGCTGACGACGTCTACGTTCAGACGATGTGAGCAACGTAGACGCCATTAACGACTTGGAAGCCCGTCAATAGGCTTCCGGACCGAGCACGGTTCCGGTTGTACCACTGCTGGACTGCCTTGGCCGTCATGTGGAGTGTAACGACATCGCCGTGGGTCCTGACGTCCTTGATGATGCCATCCGGAAATTGGACGATGATATCTCTATTGTTGATAATGTTCCCCATCGATGGGAGAGGTTGGCGCAAGTCGACGCCACCATTCGCGATCTCGATCCATGGCTGAACAGGGCGCACTACAGTGAAACTGGTTAGCACGTTCAACAATGCGTTCGAGCGACTTACCACTCGTGGAATTCGCCGATCCTTGCTGCGCCAAGTTACTGCCCGATGTCAATGGCGGGTATATGGCGTGGGCGGCATGAAAGTCGTTGGTGGCTGGTTGCGGCAAGTATTGGCCTCTGAGCTGGGGCACCAGTCCCTGGGGCGCGGGCACGGCGAATGCGTTGTAATCCCTGCCCTGCGTCGGAAGACCAAAATTGGGCCTTGGGGCGTATGTGAGTCTTTGAGCTTCATCTTTTTCAATAATAGTTAATCGCTACATTATCATAGAACTGAAATGACGGACAGTAAGGCTCGGTCTGCGGGTACGACAAAAGGGTGCTCCTGCGACGTGGCGCGTGTTCTGGCTCGATGTAATCTGTGTGGTATTCCCACTAGTCAGTGTTCTTCTCACATGTGTTTGCTGCATTCGCACTCACTATGACTTTGCGTTTGGGTAGGACCCATGTAGCCGTGAGTGAGCGGCGGATATCTGGCGGCTCCTGGACACGCGGCGGTCAATGTGCAGTGGATGGGTGAGTAAGACATAGGAACGAACCTTCGTTTCCGGTCTGGGAAGAAGGCATGGTGGACGAAGGGGGCGGTATGGGTGACGGACTCGGCCGTTAATGTCGGCTAGCACCCTGATGAGCAGGGGTATTGTTGAGTTCGGTGCGTGTACGACGACCGTGTGGCGGCAACGAAATATGATCGTTTTGCTGCTTTCAGGCCTGAGTGGAAGAAGAGGCAAGACTGAGTATGCTGAAGAAAGTTGCATTTGTTATAGGTTTTTATACGCAACGCCATCTGTTGATCGGGAGTATCTGGCGGAGTGCAATCAATACCACCGTCATTCGAACGAAGCTGAGCCCGCCAAATGGAGAAGTAATGGCGCTTTTTTACTCTGCGTCTTCTAAGTTTTTATTTACCCTCTATCCCGCTAGTCCCTGTACACACACCGAATTGAATTGAAAACATGGCGCTCAGGTTTGAAGAACTGTGACTCATTGGGATAGAATTAGAGGGGGTACGCAAGGCGAAGCGTGAATCAACAATCACCGCACTCTGTGCGCGGATCCAAGATGGGATCCCTATAGGCAATAATTCAACAATAATTGGTCCTTTTCGAAAATGGGTATATGGGGAAGGAAGGAAGGATTATGCGGCTCTGGGGTTAACCGCTTTTGCAAGCGTGGCCTTCTTCATAATTGGTCCTTTTCGAGAATGAGTATATGGGGAAAGAAGGAAGGATTCTGGGGATAACCGCTTTTGCAAGCGTAATCTGGGCGTGGATTATCTTGCCGGATTCCGTTCCGACTCTGGCTTCTGACATTGTCTGGAGTCTTCGATTACAGGGCTTTTTCGAGAGCGGCAGGACAATGGACCTTATAAGAAAACGGAAGCATCCCTTGGCCTTGTCCTATATTTGGGTGGGAAATTGCGCGCTCGGCGCTTCTTCCTTTCTCGGATTCTTATTGTTTCGTGAAAATGCAGATCACCGCATGCGGGAGGCACGAGGGTTCCATTGTTGTTGTTGTTGTGATATTCGGACTTTTTAGTGTATGTATGACCTTCTACGCCACTGTCAATGCACCGCCGAGAAATCCTGTCAACGCCTCTGAGGCCCACCAGTTTAACTCGCGGGGGTAATTGGTACGATCAGTCAAAGTACAAACACCTCCTAGTCGAAGACTGTAACCCAGTGATGGATTAACATTCTGTGACGCCACATTAGCAACGTCAAACACCTGTCAACCAGACGGCCGTCCCATGGCGTTGCTGTATGCATAACGGACGTGGATAGAGTGTCTCCAGCCAGGAATAGACTCTCAATTGTGTATAAAAGGTCGCAGAATGCTTAAAGAGTCTTCATCAAGCCCGGCGCTCAAGAGGAAGCAGATCTCTGGATCTCGCACACTGACTTAGCCACGCGAGCGCCTCGTTTCGATGGCATGCCGTTCATGCCAGCGAGCAGTTTTGAGTACGCGCAGTGTCTAGCATGGCTTTCCTCTTCAATATAAATTGGCGCGGTATTGTAGTATGCATATATACATGTCTTGTAAACAAATGCCCAGGTCAGGTTTCTGAACCTCTGTCTACTGCTTCCTACCTAAGCATTGAAATTTGACCTGACATGTTGGTTCATGGCTAAGCAGCATTGCCTATTCGACTCAGTGCACGATTTTCGCTGCATCGCCAGTCAACAGATATCTGAGTGCAATGGTAAACGAGACTCAAGAGCGCTTGCCCGACGCCATGAGGCTGACCGGCATGATGCATGAACGGCATGCCATCGAAACGAGGCGCTCGCGTGGCTAAGTCAATGTGCGAGATCCAGAGATCTGCTCCTCTTGCCGGCGCTTCTTCACTGCTTCCTCTCTATCTCTGTACTGGCTGGTCCAGTACTCAGCGGAGCGATTTCTCCCCTTCGCTCCGACAATGGGTATATGGGGAAAGAAGAAAGGATTCTGGGGATAACCGCTTTTGCAAGCCTGGCCTTCTCAATGTTCAACGGTTATCTGCCTGTAATGGCCATGCCACGTTCGATAAATGACTAAATCGCGCCAAATTGAAGATTATAACAATCTGTGACATTTGGCGCGATTGGAGCTACTTATCCACCCCAGAAAACGAGGGTGCTCGAGGGAACGAGGCTCATGTGCGAACTTCTTCGGGTACAAAGAAGTTGGGACACAGTACTTATTAGTAAAAACCTCCGAGGACACGATTCAAGCATCAGCACGGCAACAGTGCGGCCAGAGGTAAGCGTTTCTCGTATCCCAAGGGTATCCGGCTGGGCAGTCATGTTTTCTGGGCCTACGCTAATGACGCGACTCCTGAGTCGACGAATTTGGACTTGGGAATGCTTTTCCCTGCATTGTTGATTGATATGAATGGGAGGCCTAGTACGTTCGTGTTTTTGGCGTGTTTCTGTTCAACTATGCTAACGGGATATAGCCCACGACCAAGTGATCACGACGTCTTTGATCTTTCTTACGCGTTCATCAGAGACTGACGCGTTAAGAACCTACAGATGAAGCCCAAATAGCCGCTTACACGCCAAGGCCCCACTACGGTCTTCCCACACAAGGCCTTGCCTATAACGCGTATACTGAACCCAAGCTCCAGAGAACAGCGCCCGTGCTCAGATCTCATTACTTGCCACAGCAAGCCATCGACAACTTCCACGGCAACTATGCGACGGCGCCTCTGAGATCAGGCGTAAGCACGTACATGCCACAGCAGGGTTGGCGGAGCCAAGCATAGGTAGGTCACTCGAAGATTTTTGCTTTGGATAAGCTGACCGTCTTTTTTTAGTGCGCCCAGCGCCGAGTCAGCCGGGGATCGAGATCGGAAATGGTGGCGTCGACTTGCGCCAATCTCTCCCATCGATGGGGGCTGTTATCAAGAACAGAGATATTGCCGTCCAGTTCCCGGATGGTACGACCAATCGTTAGGACCCACGGGGATGGCGTTACAGTCCGCATGGCGGCCAAGGTAGTCCAAAAGTGGTACACACATAACACTGGTCGGTCGGGCTCTTGGTTGAAGGGCTTTCGCGTCGTTAACAGCGTCTGCGTTGCTCAAATCGCCTGAGCGCAGATGTGGTCAACGCATGCTAGCCGGACGCCCGGGTCTAAGTCAATCCGCTTTCCTTGAGTCTTTTCAGGCTTTTCTATCTCGTCTTTCAAAGAAAAACAGTGACATACGGCGAGCCGGTGCATGCATGTCATCTTGACCTCCTTCGTTCTAGTTCAGCACCGCATGGCGACGTCGAGCAGTAGGGAAAATACCTGTGTATAATATATTTCATGATAACTCAAAGTCGCTGTAATCAGCATGTACCCCAGTCGTCAATTCGATGTCGCCAGCGGCACACGAGCTACTATGGTGAGAGCAACAGAAAGAGTGTCGTAACTTTCCCACGATGACAAGGGGCATGACCGTGTCAATATTTGCCCTTCCTTAAGTAACCTCGACCACCATGGCCGATTATACGAACCCGGATGACGAGACTATAACTTGTTCGGTTCGGAATCCAGAGACTGATCATCTTTTACTGAAGGCATGTCCATCTCTTCGCCAGCTCGACCTAAAGAGTTTACTAGTAGTTCAGGAATGTCGTTGTCTATGCCCTCCGCTTCGCAAACCACATATACATCGTCGTAACTGGGAACGATATCCACTATGTTTGCAAAAGGACTAGGTAATACTTCTTCTTACTTCAGCGTATATAAACTATCCATCCGCCGCTCCACGTTCATCTTCTTCATTCCGGGACGACATCTACGTTCAGACGATCTGAGCAACGTAGACGCCATTCACAATGCGGAACCCTTTCAACAGGCTACCGGAGCGAGTACGGTTCCGGTTGTACCACTTCTGGACTGCCTTTGCCACCATGTGGAGGGTAACGACATCGCCGTGTGTCCTGATATCCTTTATGGTACCATCCGGAAACTGGACGATGATATCGCTATTGTTGACGATGTTCCCCATCGATGGGAGAGGTTGGCTCAAGTCGACGCCGTTATTGGCGATCTCAATCCGCGGCTGAGCGGGGCGCACTACAATGAAACTGGTTAGCACGTTCAAAAATGCGTTCGAGCGACCTACTACTCGTTGAATCCGCCGATCCTTGCTGCGCCAAGTTACTTCCCGATGTCAATGGCGGGTATATGGCGTGGCTGCCATGGAAGTCGTTGGTGGCTGGTTGCGACAAATAATGACCTATGAGCAAAGGCGCGGGCGCGAGTCCGGTGTATGCGTTGTAATCCCCGCCCTGCTCCGGAAGACCAAAATTGGGCCTTGAGGCGTATGTGAGTCTTTGAGCTTCATCTTGTGCAATAGTCAGTCGCTAATATAATTTAGAATTGAAATGACACACAGTATGGCTCGGTCTGCGGGTACAACAAAAGGGTGCTCCTGCGATGCGGCGCACGATCTGGCTCGATGTAATCTGTGCGGTATTTCGACTAGTCAGTGTTCTTCTCACATGAGTTTGCTTCATTCGCACTGACAATGACTTGGCGTTTGGGTAGGACCCATATAGCCCCGAGTGAGCGGCGGATATCTGGTGGCTCCTGGACATGCAGCGGTCAATAATCAGTGGTGCGTGAGTAAGACATAGGAACGAACTTTCGTTTCCGGTTTGGGAAGAAGGCATGGTGGACGAAGGGGGCGGTATGAGCGACGGTCTCAGCGGTCAATGTCGAGTAGCACGGGCCTGATGAGCAGAAGTATTGTTGAGCTCGGGTTGTGTACGACGACAATGCAGCGGCAAGAAAATATGATTAATATTTTCCTGCTTTTAAGCCTGGGTGGAAGATGAAAGGACAAGATGGAGCACACTGAAGGAAATCACATTTACCATGGGCATTATATACTCCAGTTTCAACGCCATCTCTTGATCGGGAGTATATGGCAAAGTCGGAAGCCGCCTTACGACTTCCCGTCACGAATACTTAGAGCCAGGAGGTCCCCAAATGGAGAAGTAATGGTACCTGCCTGGTTGACCGTCTGAGCAAAGCCACAAAACCCGCGTCTCCCTTTTATTAATGGTACATCCGAGTGGGTGCCTGCCTGTAGATAATTCAAGACACCGGTAAATTCTAAAAAAATCTGCAAATGGAGGGCAGGAAGGCATGCGACTCGGTCCCTTCAAGTTCGCCATACAAAATGAGTCATAAGCATTCATCGTCGGTGCGCGCGCAAAGTCCTCCAATAGAAAGGAAAGATGCATGGTGCATGTCAATGATCATGAGGTACAAAGGCCTTGAAGCCGCGAAGAGCACGGGTCTGCTTGGTCTACTACTATTAGAGTGTGCCCATGATGAGATGAAGATGAATGATACGCGCCTGCTGTGTACTCATGAAAAGTAACGGAACTTCCTAGTAGGTGAGATTCAGGCGACGAAACATTGATGATGGATAAACTGATCGTCTCCGATCACCTATCTGCTAGTGTTTTCG